>JADRCD010158145.1:0-11289 GCA_019843815.1 Montemys delectorum
TCAGGGATGTAGTTCCCCTCTTTGTGTTGGGGTTTTCTATTTAATATCCTTTGAAGGGCTGGATTTGTGGAAATATATTGTGTGAATTTGGTTTTGCCATGGAATACTTTGGTTTCTCCATCTATGGTGATTGAGAGTTTTGCTGGGTATAGTAGTCTAGGCTGGCATTTGTGTTCTCTTAGGGTCTCCATGACATCTGCCCAGGATCTTCTAGCTTTCATAGTCTCTGGTGAGAAGTCTGGTGTAATTCTGATAGGCCTGCCTTTATATGTTACTTGACCTTTTTCCCTTACTGCTTTTAGTATTCTTTCTTTGTTTTGTGCATTTGGTGTTTTGACTATTAAGTGGCGGGAGGAATTTCTTTTCTGGTCCAGTCTATTTGGAGTTCTGTAGGCTTCTTGTATGTTCATGGGCAACTCTTTCTTTAGGTTAGGGAAGTTTTCTTCTATAATTTTGTTGAAGATATTTACTGGCCCTTTAAGTTCGAGGTCTTCACTCTCTTCTATATCTATTATCCTTAGGTTTGGTCTTCTCATTGTGTCCTGGATTTCCTGGATGTTTTGGGTTAGGGTCTTTTTGCATTTTGCATTTTCTTTGATTGTTCTGTCCATGTTGTCCATGTTATCTTCTGCCCCTGAGATTCTCTCTTCTATCTCTTGTATTCTGTTGGTGATGCTTGCATCTATGTTTCCTGACTTTTCCTAAGATTTCTAACTCCAGGGTTGTCTCCTTTTGTGATTTCTTTATTGTTTCTATTTCCATTTTTAGGTCCTGAATGGTTTTACTCAGATCTTTCACCTGTTTGTTTGTGTTTTCCTGCAATTCCTTAAGGGATTTTTGGGTTTGCTCTTTAATGGCTTCAATTTGTTTACTTGTGATCTCCTATAATTCTTTATGGGATTTTTTTGTTTCCTCTTTAAGGGCTTGTATCTCTTTATCTGTTTTCTCCTGTATTTCTTTAAGGGAGTTATTCATGTCCTTCTTAAGTTCCTCTATCAGCATTGTGAGATGAGTTTTTAGATCCAAATCTTGCTTTTCTGGTGTTTTGGGATATCCAGGGCTTGCTGAGGTGGGAGTACTAGGTTCTGGTGAAGCCAAGCAGTTTTGGTTTCTGTTGGTAGGATTCTTGCGTTTGCCTTTTGCCATCTCTTGATCTCTGGTGTTAGAAGTTCTTGGTGTCTTAGAGCTTGATCTTTCCTTGCTGCCCTACAACTCCCCTTCCTCTCCTGAGGCCTGTGCCTCCCAGGTGGTCCCGCCTGAGTCCCTGGGCTGAAGCTTGTCCTGGAGGGAAGCCCTCTTCTCGCAGGGAGAGGGCAGAGATGTTCGCTGATCCAGCTCTGTCCCTCGGAAGCTGAGAGGCTCCAGTCCCTGCAGTTCTGTGACTCCCCTGCACTTCCTGAGGCCTATGCCTCCTGGCTGGTCCTGCCTGATTCCTGGGGCTAAAGTGCGCTCAGATGCAGGCCCTCTGTTTGCAGGGAGGGGGCAGAGATATTCGTTGATCCAATTCTGTCCTTCGAAAGCTGAGAGGCTCCAGTCCCTGCAGTCCTGCGACTCCCCTGCAATTCCTGAGGCTTATGCCTCCCGGCTGGTCCTGCCTTAGCAAGACCCCAGAGAGAAAATCTTAAGGCCTTTTCAAAAGCATGGAAAATCCTGTCTCAATCCTAAGCCTAAAATTCATTTAATGACTTTTTAACATAGTGTCCACACAAAACCCACAGAATCAAGGGTAGTTTATTCTAGAACCGTTTTGAATGACCATGACCTCATAACAGAGATTTAGGCTAACACAAATTCCTTGTTCCAACATGGAAGCAGTTTCATGAAGTCTTATAATTTTACAGAACAAAGAAAATCATAAATCAAGGCAAGTATAAAACACATTGGTGGGTACATCAGAGACATGGTTACAGTAAGATGGGAGAAGCTTTTCTATAGGCCCAAGCTGCCATCTGATGCCATTCTTAGCTTTTGGGTTGGTAGAAGGTAGTGGTCTGCTAAGTTATTAAATTCCATAAGATTTTCATCTATTAGGAACAAGATGTTAGTCTAGACACAGAGATGGTTAAGGCCTGGCTCCTCCAGGATTGGGGCTAGAACTAGCCCAAGATTAGGTAATTAGTTTGTAGATCTGCAACATTGCAATCTCCCCACATTACTATAGATTTAATTATTCTCTCCAGACATAGCTCTTTTCAGAAATTTTCCTTACAGATGGCAGTAAGTAACTGGTTCAGTCATTTTCAAAATCAAGCATCAAACTTAATCCAATCCAAAGATACTCTATTTGATACACCCTGAGGAACGAAATAAGGAAAAGGAACAAAATTAAGTCTTTATGTTCTCATGGAAGCAGAAAGCCTTTATGGCCAGTAAAACCACCACAGTTCACAGTTTGAATCTGAGCCACATGGTTTGGTTGAGTCTTGGCATTGCTTGGTGTGATAGCATGCACAGTGCAAAGCACCCATGTTGTGTTCAGAACCATGGCTGCAGTGGAATTGTGTGGTACAGTGTGATAAGCACTGTCCCAAAACATATCTATTACATAGCATGCCAATACATTTCTTTTGGGGGGGGGGTGGTTTGATGATGGCTTTGAACTCAGAAATCCGCCTGCCTCTGCTTCCCAAGTACTGAGATTAAAAGGTGTGCGCCACCACTGTTCTGCCCACAAAGTCATTTCTAAGAAACTGGAACCTTCAGTTCTCTTCAGAAATTCCATCTCCTGGTTGAGGAATTACAGTTGTATCCCATTCAGAGGACCAGGACTTTAGCATGTTTGTATGAGTATGTATGTACATGTGTGTATGTACATGCAGGTATGTTATGTGTGTGGCGTACAGACAACAACTTTGACTGCATTCCTTAGGAACCTGTCTACTTTTTTGAGACAGGGTTTCCCATGGGCCTGCTACTTGTATGTGTACATAAGCTGGCTGGCCATCAAGTCTTTGGGATCCTTGTTTCTCTCCTTGCCAGCACTGGCATTCCTTACGTGCACTGCCAAACCTGATATTTATTTTTGCATGGTTTGCAGTTGTCACACCAACGACCTCATGCCTGTCTAGTAAGCATTTACAAACCAAACTATCCATATCTCTGTGATTCAGGATTATTTCAAAAAGAAAATAAATTGCGTTTTGATCCCCAATTTGCAATTTATTAGAAATTATAAATTTATGAGAAACCAATATAATTAAGTGGGTTTTTGTCTGCATTTTTTTTATATTTCCCTAAAGTGTGCAGGTGTCTAAATGAGACAGAAAGCAGGTGTGGGAAAAATGATTATCTGGAGTCTATAGCTGCCTAATCCCATCTCTGAGGATACCATAGAAGCCACCTGATGGGATTGTTTCTCAGACTCAAGATGAAAAGGTTATAAAGGGTGAAAATCCTTGATTTGATTTTTGATTTTTTTTACAGCCTTATCCTATTTATTTATTTATTTATTTATTTATTTATTTATTTATTTTTTCTGCCACAATAGAATCTCAGCTATCTGAGCGCTTTTGATTTGGAGAAGACAACTGCTCTGCAAATGCAAGGCAAGAGAAGGCCCTGGCAAGTGAGCATTAAAATGCTGGGCGTCAGCGGCCACTTGCCAGAGGGAACAAATATTGTAATTGCTTCCTTTAGAATGCTGCGCTGTTCGAATGCCAGCCAGGATAACAGCCGAAGTGGATAGCATTAGAAACAATCAAGGGAATGCACCTGGTTGCATCTGTGTTGCTCAATAAAGGCCGAGGGAAGGAAAGAAGAAATATCGTCTTTGAGAAGGATTGCTACATGGTTAACTGAAGGCAGCGATAGGCAATGAAAATCTCAGCAATATTGACAAGTATGTCCTCAGTTTTGCAGCTCAGTGAGTATGTTGCAGGATGTACGATTTCTCCTAATTTTATCTGGCACTTTCCTGGCAACATGTGGCCTGCTCGTTCTCATTGGTGCCACCCATCAGGGATGGAGTATAGATTAAAAGATATTGGGTCAGGGAGCAGTGTTCTTTCTCAGCTTTGCTGTGAGAAAATTAGCAGCTGACAGAGTATCGATCTCCCTCATTGCAGGTTGTTGCTGTGTGTAACAGGATCATTCAGTTGTGATTGAATGATGTAGCAGGGGGATTTGCATGGTCTTTAACAGGTTGATGGCAGAGGAGCCATGGATTCCAATCTGATAATAAGTACTAGGCAATATACATTTATGAGATGGTATCTGGACTCCTGAGTACTGAGAAGTTCCCAGGAAGAAGAGAGCCCCATACCTTTGTAAAAACACTCTACAAAGCTGCTTGATTAACATTATGCCAGGGACTGTGACATTTGAAGGTCCACGGCCACATTATTGTGAGCTATCCTTAACTCCCTAAATGGGTGTTCAGTGCTCATCTCTGTACTTAGTCCCCAATCCTTGTGATGATCAAGGAAAATCCTTGTTAGAATGTCTTATGGTCTCTACCAATGCAAAAGCTACAGTTTCCAACAGAGAGTACCTCCCCTTTATAACAGAGATTTTTCTTCTTTTCTGTAACACAGTGGAGTAGTACTCCATCGGGTAAATGTACCACATTTTCTTTCTTTTTTAAATTCTCCCTGATTTACGGTTTTCTTTTTTTCCTCTTGGATATTTTTTTTATTTACATTTCAAATGTTTTCCCCTTTTCAGGTCTCCCCTTTGGAAACTCTCTATCCTACTCCCCCTCTCCCTGCCTCTATGAGGGTGCTTCCCCACCCACCCACTCCCATCCTCCCGGCCTGGGATTTCCTTACACTGGGCATTGAACACTCTCAGGTCTGAGGGCCTGTCTTCCCACTGATGCCCAACAAGGCCATCTTCTACCACATATGTGGCCAGCACCATGGGTCGCTCCATATGTATTCTTCGGTTGGTGGTCCTTCCCCTGGAGCTCTGGGGGGTCTTGCCCGTTGACACTGTTGCTCCCTCCATGAGGCTGCTACTCCCCTTAGCTCCTTTAGTCCCTTCTCCAACTCCTCTATCAGGGATCCCTGAGCGCAGTCTAATGGTTGGCTGTGAGCTTCCTCCTCTGTATTTGTCAGGTTCTGGCAGAGCCTCTCAAGAGACAACCATATCAGGCTCCAATCAGCAAGTACTTCCCAGCATCCACAATAATATCTGGGTTTGGTTGTTGGATGGATGGGATGGATCCCCAGGTGGGCAGTCTCTGGATGGCCTTTCTTTCAGTCTCTGTTCCACACTTTGTCTCCATATTTCCTCCTGTGAGTATTTTGTTCTCTTTTCTAAAAAGCACTGAAGCATCTACATTTTGGTTTTCCTTCTTCTTAGGCTTCATATGGTCTGTGAATTGAATCTTGGGTATTCTGAACTTTTGGGCTAATATACATTTATCAGCAAGTATATACCATGTTTGTTCCTTTGTGACAGAGTCACCTCACTCAGGGTGATATTCTCAAGTTCAATCCATTTGCCTGCGAATTTCATGAAGTCATTGTTTTTAATGGCTGAGTAGTATTCCATTGTGTAAATGTACCACATTTTCTGTATCTATTTCTCTGTTGAGGGACATCTGGGTTGCTTCTAGCTTCTGGCTATTATAAATATGGCTGCTATGAACATAGCGGTACATGTGTCCTTATTACATGTTGGAGCATCCTTTGGGTATATGCCCAGGAGTGGTATAGCTGGGTCCTCAGGTAGTATTATGTCCAATTTTCTGAGGAACTGCCAGACTGATTTTCCAGAGTGGTTATACCAGCTTGCAATTCCACCAGCAAAGGAGGAGTGTCCCTCTTTCTCCACATCCTTGCCAGCATCTGCTGTCACCTGAGTCCTTTGATCTTAGCTATTCTGACTGGTGTGAGGTAGAATCTCAGGATTGTTTTGATTTGCATTTCCCTGATAACTAAGGATGTTGGACATTTCTTTAGGTGTTTCAGAGCCCTTCAAGTTTCCTCAGTTGAGAATTCTCTGTTTATCTCTGTTCCCCATTTTCTAATAGGTTTATTTGGTTCTCTGGAGTCTACTTTCTTGAGTTCTTTGTATATATTGGATATTAGCCCTCTATTGGATGTAGGATTGGTAAAGATCTTTCCCCAATCTGTTGGTTGCCATTTTGTCCTATTGACAGTGTCCTTTGCCTTATAAAAGCTTTGCAATTTTATGAAGTCCCGTTTGTTGATTCTTGATCTTAGAGCATAAGCCACTGGTGTTCTGTTCAGGAACTTTTCCCCTGTGCCTATGTATTTAAGACTTTTCCCTACTTTCTCTTGTATTAGGTTCAGAGTATTTGTTTTATTATGAAGGTCTTTGATCCACTTGGACTTGAGCTTTGTACAGAGAGATAAGAGTGGTCATGGAAAGCATCCCATAGAAACTGGGGAAAAGTCCAGAAACAAGTCTCTTAGGGTCTCTAGAGAAAGCTCTACCTGCCAACACTTTGTGATTTTTGAGCATTCAAAACTGTGAGAATATAAAGTTCTGTGTCATCAGCTCATAAATCTTCTTGTCTTTTAGTGCAAGAAGTTACGTGACTGACACATAGTTTCAGGGAGATTCATTTTTATGGCCGATTGAGCATTGCTGTGCTTGGCTGATGGATTGCACAACCTAAGTTTATGATAAAATACTAGAAATGAATGTTATTTGAGGAAAGTATAGTATTTTAAGAAGAATAAAAGAAAAAATTGCTACAAGGATTTCAGGGCCATCATAAAGAATATATAATTGTCTAGATATTATGAATTTATGTTTTTTCATTGCATTTATGGTAATGAGATAAATTCAGATGATGCCTTTCTTCAGAACAGTGAAGATCAGTAGTTAAGGTGTTCCTTGGCTCAGTGAAAGCTCACTGAATGCAAAGTGCAGGGTTAAGTGAGGAGAAAAAGTGACATAAATATTATTGAGCACAATCTTAGCTAATGATAATTTGCCATGCTTTGAAAATTCCCTTCAAGTTCTTTCCATTTGTTTTAGAATAGTGGGAAGAATATGCTGTGTCTGTTGATATGATAAATCACCATCTTTCTACCCTGTCTCCTCTATTCTTCATGGGTAATTAAGAAGGAAGCGAGGAAGGGTAATGTGCAGAAAAAGATGCCTCTTTAAGGATGCCAGGCCTAATTTTATATCCAGTGCTCTGACCTACATGTTGGGGGGCAATCATATTTTAGGCAAAGCCAGGGGGTGATTCGTGCTGAGTTGTGTGCCAGACAATGCCTGGGGAAAATGTTAAAGTGCCTCATTGAACGCAAAGTTTTGACTAATGTTCAGAGACTTCTTCTTGACATAGCAGCCTGAGCTAACAAGAGAGACCATCTGTCATTGTCTGTGCCTAAGGCTGCTCCCCGAAATGTCAATAGCAGCAACTGCAGTTCTCTGAACCCGATGTTGTGTTTCCTGGCAGGAAACCCAGTTTTCAGTTTCTGATGCTCTAGTTCCTTCTCTTTGAACATTTTCAGACTCTATCAGCTGCAGAGTACATATATGGTGTGTCCCAGGGATGAGAGCAGGTGTACTTTGTATAGGAGTCAGCAAACTTCTCTATGTTTTGCTGTATTATTGGTATGTAGAAGGAATGGCAACACATTCTCTGGTACTGATAACTTTTCACTATTACTATGTGTTGCCATATATTATTTTATTGAAATAAGGTCTCATGATTTAGCCCTGACTGGCTTAGAGTTCATTGTATAGACCAGGCTAGCCTGCAACTTTTGGGAATTTTTCCACATCTATCTCCTAAGAATTATGTTTTGAAGATTACCTTTGTGTGTATGTGTATGGGTATCTGTACACGCATACAGAAGTCCAGATGAGATGTCAGATCCTCTGGAGCTGGAGTTAGTAGAAGATTTTATGTGAAAATGATATGTGCTCTATAAGTAGTTATAGAATAATAAATACATGGATAGATAGATAGATAGATAGATAGATAGATGGATTAATCGAGCTACAGATATCCTGTTGGGAGATAGAAGATATATATGAGCAGTATAGTTGAGAAAAGGTAGGGAGGGTAGTCTGGAGAACCAACACAAGCTTTATGCCCATCTCTGTATTCTAGGAGGCTGCCATGCCACTCCAGTGAAATCCCTGTGTCAGGCTTGAAGGCTTGACCATGGATCTGAGGCATACAGATTCAAAAGAAGCTAGCATCCTGGAATTCATTTGTTGGCGTATCCTAACTTGAAGGTGGCCCAGATTTGTCCTTGCATTAGTCAATGGAAGATCTCACATGCTAGGTGCCCCCCAAGATATGATTTGCTCATAGCTAAACAAAATTAGATGTTGCTCTTTGACCTTCATCATGATGTTCCAACATCTTAGCTGAACTCTGGCTTGGAATTTCATAGGGAATGTTGCACATTCAGACTAATTGCTTCCAGCATTGTTAGGGAGATAATGAGGGAGGTTGAGCATTGAAATTTACTGAATAGAAGTTGATAATCCCAGGGCAAGGTCAACAAAAATCCTCATTTTCAGTGGCAGCTGAGCCACTCCCAGGGATTAGAAGAATGGGACCCCTGAGGGCATATCTCTGTTAGCCCAGAAGATTAGCATAGTGGGCATTTACTAAGGATGGGCTGGACCTTGAGCCTGGTATATGTGTGAAAGAGTGCTGCAGCAGTATTTGAGTGAGTCTCTACCCTCCTGCGGTCTGCAGCCCCCTTGGACTCCGGTGTCCCCCCTCCCCCCCTCCCGCACAGGTTGGAGTGCTTGGAGCCCCGGGGTGCAGTGCCTGTCCAGAAGAGGTGGCTGCTGCTTTAGACTCATTGGTTTTCAGATGGCCTCAGATGTACCTTGACCGCTGAGCTGCCTGACATTTCTTTTTCATTTGTAATGAACATAAAAGTCTGATGCCATTTTTGAGAATTACATTCATATCCTGCACTTCCTTGTGTCATGTCTGTCTGCCATTTTTTTCTTTGCCAATGTCTTGCAGACCTATACCGGAACCCTGTTTCTCCCATGGGTTGAGGGGCCAAGGCTAGTTGGCCCGCTGCAACAGGCTATTGTAAACCTTGGCCCCAGATTCTATGATAAAACCTCAGAATTCTAGTAGCAGGATGCTATAACAGTTTTAAGATCAATCATAGGAGTTTGAGCTATGTCAGAAAGGAGTCAGATATGAAGTAATCCAGAGAACTGCAGCTGTGCCATGATAGCTGTGTCTCCTGAGGGTTAGAATGCCCCATTGTAGCCAAACATCTTTGTGTTTGCACATAGGTTGTTCCTTCTTTATGAAAAGGAAGATGCTAGATGCTTTTCCATACACTTGCACTAATATGGGGTCTGCATCCTCAGGTGACATTAGCTTCATTACAGTACCACTTGCATTGTGATTTTGAGCGCTCTCATCCCTACCTTTGTGGACTTTTGGGGGGGAACCAAGGACAGAAAGACCCTAAGAAGGAAATCTGGCTCTCTGTAAGAGTTTCAATTGTCAACTTGACACAATGTAGAATCATATCAGAAGAGTCTCAAAGAGACATTGTCTGGGTTTGGTTGTATCTCTGTCTCTCTGTCTCTGTCTCTGTCTTTGTCTCTCTCTCTCTCTCTCTCTGTGTGTGTGTGTGTGTGTGTGTGTGTGTATGTGTACTGATTATGTTTATTATGTGGGAAGACACAGCCTACTGAGGGCAACACCATTCCCTAAATCTGGGCCTTAGACTGTATGAAGACAAAGCAAGTTCAGCACCAGAAAGAGTGCATTTATCCATTTATCTCTATTGACTGTAGGTTTGATGTAATGTGATGAGATATGTTGTGGTGATGTGATGTGACTAGCTGTTTTAAGTTCCTATCACCTTGACTTCCCAGCTATGATGAACTCTAAGCTGGACTGTGAGCTAAAATAAACCTTTTCTACCACAAACTTCCCTGTGTCTGAATATTTTATCACAGTAACACAAATGAAACTAGGATGCCCACCATGATTTGGGAAATGAGATGTGAGCTCTCTATTTGTTGCTCTTGTTACTATGTCTGCTGCTTGCTGCCACCCCCACCCCCCACCAAGATACATTTATGAGTAAAATAAACCCTCCCTTCTTCTTGGTCATGGTATTTTATCACAGCAGCAGGAAAGTAATCAATATAAATGCCACATATGTGACTTGGTTTAAAGAGCAAATAAATTTTTAAGATGATGAATTCTGGATATTTCTGGACTCTCCCATCTTCAGTTTCTATGAAGCAGAGATTTAGATATGTTCAATTATTTAAGGGTGGACAAACAGTAGTTGAATTACCTTAACTGACCTTAGCATATTTTGAACCCCAAACTCCAAGTCTCTTGAAAGTCTATCTGTTAATTCATTCCTTTGCTTGAAACAAGATCTTTCTTCATAGCTCAGATTGGCCTTGATCATGTACTCCTCCTCCCTCTGCCTCTCCAGTGCTGGAATTTCATGTGTAGACCACCATACTCAGCTAGAAAATTCTCAAGTCGTTTTCTCTCTCCGCTTTGAGACAGTATCTCATGTAGGCCAGGCTCAGGCTGGCACTTGCTATATAGCAGGAGAGGATGACCATTAATATCTGTTCTTCCTGTCTGTACTTCCAAGTGTTGGAATCCCTAGTGTGCATAGTCACACCCAGTTTAAGCAATGCTGAGGATCATACCCAGGACTTCCTGAATTTTATGTCAGAACTCTACCAACTGAGCCTTATCTCTAGCTCCTCAAGTCTTTAAAACAGTGGGGATTGCTGAGACAACCCCTTTTTTCTCTTCCAAAGAATTAGGGACCAAACATAAGCTAATGTAGGTGCACTGTGACTCTGCCTCTTCTTTCTGTAAGAAGCAGTAGAGTGCTCATCCAAATATAATCCCTGCAGCTTTTGCCAGACTTCTTCTGTCATTGAAAAGAGAGAAGAGCTTCATATATTCCTTTTATCCTAAAATTCCAAGTCAAATGCTATCATCATTATCAACTCTGTACTCATAAAGTTTGAAAGAGACCAACTGTTCAGTGGGCATACTGTCATTCTTTTAAATGAGTTTTCCAAAATTCTGGCTTATGCCTTCTCAAACCTCATAGAGTGTCTGAAAGTCAGCCTCAAAGAGGCTGTTAACTGTGACATTCTGGTCCCTGATGCATCCTGCACCAGCCAAACCCATTGCATTCTTTAATATTATGTGCTTGCAAGGTCTTTATGTTTTCTTCTGGCTGCATCTCTGGTTGCCCTGAAGAGGATCCATGATTACTGCTGAAATGGGAGTGTTGCCTGATTCAAATGCATTGCTGCTTTTCTCTTCTCTTCCCTTCTCTTCTCTTCTCTTCTCTTCTCTTCTCTTCTCTTCTCTTCTCT
>JADRCD010158146.1:0-16234 GCA_019843815.1 Montemys delectorum
AACAATTACTAACTAGTACCCTCAGAGCTCCCAGGGACCCAACCACCTATCAAGGACTATACAGGTTGGGATTGAATGTACTGGCAGCAGGTGTATAGTAGAGGATTGCAAATTCGATCATCAATAGGAGGAAAGGACCTCGGCCTTGTGAAGGTTTTGTGCCCCAGTGTAGGGGAATGCCAGGGCCAATAAGTGGGAGAGGGTGGGGTGGCAGGCATTGGGAAGGAGGAGGCAAAAGGGGTTTGTTCTTGTTGTTTTTGTTTGTTTGTTTGTTTGTTTTTGAGGGGAACCTAGGAAAGGGAAAATGTACATGTAAATAAAGAAAACATCTAATTAAAAAAAAAGAAAAAAAAAGTTCAAGAATACAAAAAAAAGGAAGTCACTATATATTTCATACACTACTCTTTATGCACTTTACATATAGTCTATATTTATAATTTGAAGGTATGTAGGTTAATCTTGACTTTGCTCTGAGCTCTAGAAACAATGCAGCTTATTTAATATTACTCTGGAATGTTCATGATTCATGCTCAGTATAGAAAAAATAGACATATCTTATCTAAATATAGGACATAATTTTTATGCTTCAATTAGCATTTTGATCTTTATACAGTCTTATGACAGCAAAATAAACTTTTCTCTAATGCCTATTTTGATTTGACTTTATGTGGTTTTTATTTTCTATTTTTACAATAAAATTTTTATTAAAAAATAAAAAAATTTTCAAAAGTCTTGTTTTGTCAAAGGACTCGAGGACATAATGAGAAGTTTTTCCAGGTTTCCAGTCTTAATATATTAAAATATATTGACATTAATTACATGTATGATTAGTACTAGCCAAAAACTGGAAACTGATAAAACACAAAATCATATAGGAACATCACACGGCAAAGTGGTTATTTCCATAACTTGTGCATCTGCAGGTCAGAATAAATGATTAATATCAGATGCAATGAATGCCAAAAACTGCGTCATTGAAACTTGAATAGTTATTTGTTCTGGTAGCTCATATAACTATGTCACAGACATCCTTGGACATCAATGAGAAAGATTCAGTTCATTACTCCTCAGAGATGAGCACACTGTGGCTTTTAGAAACCAGGCTTCTTGCCCAGATTATTCTAGTTCATCTTTAATACAGGCAGTTTGGCTGTAGATGCTGTCTCTTAACTGTTATTCTGATATATAGCTATTGAAGTTTAACAAAAACAAATCACTGATGACCACGAAGAGATTTATATCAAAGCAGAAGTGAAGATAAGCTGTGATTGTGTGCAGAAGATATAAAGATAGTGAATAAAAACAGCTTCACAGAAATGCCTACCTGCGGTCGATAAGTTTTCCTAAATTCTGACAGCTCATTGATATAAAGCTTAAGGTATCTGTGGGTCAGCACAACTCCAATACCCATAGCATTTCATAGCCAGGACCCATCAGTGGTTAGAGGATCCCTGCATGTAACTTAGGATAGAATAATAAATCCTATACCAAATACATTCCAAATTCATCAATTTAAGTGTTGTCATATATTCAAAGCAAGGGAATATGAGGAGGGCTATAAGAGCTAATTTTATGAAGCTTTAGTTCATGGACAGGATCAAGCATATTTACGTTTTCTTGTGCCACTCAATTCTTTTTTTCAGCAGTCCCTTGTGTGTGGATCATTTTTAGAATAAAAATAATATGTGACCTTTACAAGATATTAAACTGGGAAAATACATGAAGATATCCTTACTTATAATTGTCCCAAGCTCATACATTCCCTGATACAATACAAGTTTATGTCATCCCCAGATTTCAGCCCTGTCCATAGACAGCCGTGTCTTTCTCCATGATGGAAAGTGAAGCCATTTTGTGCAATGTTTGTGATGTTCATTCAATCATCCAGTTTGCCACTGCAGATTCCTTTCCCTCTTCTTTCTCCTGCTTCTTGGGAAAAATTTTTGTATCATTTACTTTGCAAACTGTGCTTGAGATCTGAGTCTGTGTCCCATTTTCGTAACTCCTTTTCCCTCAGATTTTCAATTTTGATCCTCACTATTCACATTTAACAAAGACAGATGGAATGAAACTATGTATAATATTGTCATTTTGAAAACGACACGTTTAACAATGTATATACTTTCACCTCTGTTGATGCCTCTGCATAAAATCGCTGTTTAATATACCTGAGTGCTTATTCAGTCTCATACCTCTAGATTTTCCCACTGCTCTATCTTCTTCAAAACATTGTTGGTTTCATTGAATGTGAAATCAACATCTCTTCATCTTTCCCTTTCATCTCTACAATCTATCTTTGCTAAAATTTGTTTTAGTAGAATTATGTGTTATGTCCCCATCACTTGTTATTTTATAACACACCCCAAGTTACACCTGTGATATAGAAAGCAGATTCCATGAAAAAAAGTATGCCCTGTGAATGAACTAGTATATTACATTCAGTGCATGTTTTGGGCATAAATGAATAAATGGAAGTGGTATCCACCTTAAGAAAATACAGAATATAATAGTCTTCTTTCTTTGTCTCAGCAGCATCTGGAGTGAGGGAGGCATTCTCAGAGTGACTTTATTACATTTTACCTTAAAGCTACAAAAAATTATGGTACTGTTCAGAGTTCTAACCAATATAGAAATAGTGGAGTTTTCACTCCTTATTTTCTTCACTACTTATTTTTTGTATTCTATGTATTCTAATCAAATCTCATTTCTATGTTAAATTTACTTAAATTCACGTGGCATCATTATTTTAATCACAAAATGTAAATACTCATTTTTGTAGTTTGATACTTTAATTTCTGTTGAAAGTATTCCATTGTTCTTAATATTTTGACTGTTTAATTTCCCCTTCTTATTCTTAGAATAAATTCCTTAGGGGAAACAATTTATCTCATGGATATTTATTCAAGTACATATAAAATGTAAACTTACATATTAGCATCTGTCCATGAAATTTCATATTGCTGCCTGTTTATCTAGGTAATATACCAGTATGGGAGAGCTTAAGGAGATGAATAGATGTTATAGTAAAATAAAAATGTTTATAATTGTATTGACTCCATGTGTTTTCTTTTGTTAATAAAAGTAATTGCTACTTTGGCATGGCATCTATGCAAATGCAGAGATTTTATTTTTAATTCAGTTGATTCCTGAATTAGGATGCCAGCTCAGGCTGCTGGTTCACTCATCCACCCTAAAAATAATCATTCATTTAGGTATCACTTGATTCAACACACAATTCCAGTCTGAGGAACTGGACTATTCTTTAAAACAGGAACAATGATAAAGATGTCAGGAGCATGCAATGTTGGGAGAAAGCAGCTTTATCTACTTAGCACAACATTGCGTTGACATGCTCATCCTAATTTTTCATGATGGCTAGTCACAAACACAGTTTTAGAACAGTCCTTACCAAGGGATGGCTTAAAAATAGCATGTTCAACCAAATCTTTCCAGTTTGCTTTTTCTCTAGTCCATCTGGCTTGATCCTATTCCTGAGTTTTGATGTGTCATAAATCCCTTCCTCTCCTGCCTCCTCTATCATGCATATGCTCCTCAGCTGATATCTCTGGTACAGTTTCTGAGCTTCGCTCTTGTTTAATGTCCCTTATGTGTCTCTGAATGATGCTCATATCCAAATGTAATTTAATTTTCTCTACAAGGGAATATTATTTAGTACCTGCATGTGATTTATTTATTTTTGTACACTTGACATGTATTACTGGGACTGACATCCATTAGATTTCCTAAAAGTGAGTCAACAATTTAAGACAAAGGTAGTTAGAAATACAAAGTAGCAAGTAATAGAAATTCTATATCATTGTTTATGTAAATTCTGATCGTTGCATTAGTCCTATTTATGTACACACATTTTAAAGAAAATGTTATAAAATTCGTAAAAGCATTAAATTATATTTTTCATCTATGGTGGGGTTCAGAATTAGACTACTACATCTTGGCAAAACAATTAAATGTGACATTTAAAAATGTGACATAACATTTTAAGTAATATATACTAAGGTTAGGAAATAAGACATAAAAATTCTTTTGTAAGTACACGACAATTATTTTTGATGATATTTTGACAAACATAATGTAATAAATTGCTTCTAAAAACCATAGAAGTAAAAAAGATGTAAGTAAGCAATCATAACAAAGACAAATATAAGAGATGAAATACTTTGACACTAGGGACATAGCTTAGAACTTAGCTAGTAAAATTTCTTGTAGTATGACCCTAATGCCCTGGGTTTAACATCCAGAATCCACATTAAAAAGGTTGGGTGGTGATGTCCCACTGCCTTTCTGGTGCTATCTTACTTTAAATTTAGAGGCAGAGGCAGGAGAACATTTTACATGGTCTTGGAACTGATAGCCTAGAATTATAGCATGGCAAGAGAGAGAGAGAGAGAGAGAGAGAGAGAGAGAGAGAGAGAGAGAGATTGAGAGACCAGAAAAAAGAAAAAAAGAAAAAAGAAAAAAGAAAAAATCTACATCAATAAGGCAGGAGAGAATTAGGGTGTTGTGACATGACTGTCCACACACAAACATTACACAATAAAAGCAAATTTTGAATATTTTAAAATTGTGATTGAAACAATAGGGATTTAAGAGAAAATAAGACTCAGAAACCTGTAACAATTAGTAAGTTTGTGCTTTTTTAATTTAATTTGCATTAACATTTCATGTGTATATAAAAGCATTCTAATTTTTTTTCACCTTTTATCTTTTCCTAATTCTTTCTGATTGTAAGAACTGAGCAAACAGGGACACCTCAAAAAATAGCGAGGAGCCAGGAATGTCCATTAAGCCTAAAGACAGAGAGCTTCAGAAGGGTTTACAGAACAAACATCCATCCCCAAGAGATGCCCTAATTGTGGGGAGAAATGCCCTGTTCCAGGAAATGTCCCCAGGAGGGGGTGGATCTCCCCCCTTTTACATGCAAAGATGTTCCTCCTCTCCTGTAGGAGAAAAGTCAATGGAAATAAAGAACAATGAGCTCCACCAATGTCAGATAACTCAAGGTATAAACCTATGTTCTGGGAAGGTATAAAAAGTGTGTGCTTTTGTTCCTCGGGGTTATCTTTGCCTGAATGCGGGAAGACTCCAGTATACTGGATTATTAAAAACCTCATGGAGATTGCAACGATCTCCGTCTCTGTGTCTTTGTGAGTGGGACGACATCCTGGAAGTACGACTCAGCTCTCTCAATCTTACATGATCCCATCAAGACTTCCCTTCTCTTTAAAACAGTCTTTTGAATATTCATATATTTTTATATTTTTTATGTTTCATTTTCTTTAACTATGGTCATGCCTGTGGTTAAGAGCTTTGAACTATGTATTGAATCTTTTTAGGATCAACAATGGATTAGTACTGAAGACAGATTTCCCCTTTCTCAGAAAAATATCAAAAAGTTCATCTGAGGGGCTTAAAAATCTATGGAGTTCTTACACATAAAATGATTGGCTGTTGAAAAGATCACACTTTTACCTGCATAAAGCATAAAATCTTAGATACTATGAGTTCAAGACTATAATGACTATGCCATTCACAAATATGACATTCCACATCCCTTTCCAGATATGTATCATTCTTGTTCCTTTTTCATAATATATGGTAAAGGTTAGAGGAAGTAATATACATACATTGATTTGTTGCACACTTATCTACCACTTATTCTCAGTATCAAATGCAGCTGTGTGTTTTTGTATTCACAACCACTCACAGGAAAACAGATTCTCTTATTAATACTGAGAGTAACATTAATCTATACAAACTTGAATATTCAGAGGTCCATTTTATTTTTTTCGACATAGGGTTTCTCTGTATAGCCCTGGCTATCCTGGAACTCACTCTGTAGACCAGGCTGGCCTCGAACTCATAGATCCGCCTGCCTCTGCCTCCCAAGTGCTGGGATTAAAGGTGTGCGCCTCCACTGTCCGGCCATTTGTTTTTGTTTGTTTGTTTGTCTGTTTGTTTTGTTTTTACTATGTCATGAAAACCAAACAATGTTATTAAGTTTCCTGCTAGGGCATATGAACTTCACTGACATTTAGTACTTTTGGGGGGTAGGAAGTAGGACTGAAAGTACCAGGAATGGGTTCCTGCATGAGAAGTCAACCTCAAATTCAATTTAAATATGTTTTTATCTCTCAAGAGTCAGGGCAGTATTACAGAAGTGGACACACCTTGCTTGGCAAGGTGGAATTGACATTCATGGGTTCATAGAAGAGTCACACTATTGTTGCCTTTTCTCCCACGAGAGACTGCACAGTACCTTCTAGAAATATCAAAAGTTTCCTGCAGGGAAGAATTTCCTAGCTCAGTCATGCTTGAAACTCTAAACTTTAGCAAACAAAATTTAAAGTTGTAAAGATTGTAACAATATGTGCAAAATTCAGGAACACTTTTTCAAATTATATAATAAATAGTAAATAATGTTCTACTAGACTCAATAGAAACACTCTACCTATTTCTGTCTCTCTCTCCCTTCATCTTTATTCCATATTTTTGCATTTCACCTGCCTAAAGGACATTACCTAGACAAATACCCCCAAGGAGCACAATTAATATTTGATGAAGTAACTTTAGGATTCCATGGATATCAGCAAAAGTAAAAATTACCTACAATGTTGTATAATACTAGTAACATAAGACATCTAGGGAGAAAACAAAGACAAAAGGCACTATGCTTCCGTGGATGATTTGATAAAAAAAAAAAATTAAAAGAAATACGTATTCCTATGATGTACTCATTTTTCTTTCCTTTTTTCTTTCTTTCTTTCTTTCTTTCTTTCTTTCTTTCTTCTTTCTTTCTTTTGTTCTTCCCTTCCTTCCTTCTTCCTTGTCTTCTTCTTCTTATAATTTTGGAATTATAAATCTTTCCATTAAAAACAATAACTGAACTTGTTTTGCAACCACAACATATGCAAAGTACCAAAATACAAGTTAATCTGTGTCATTTTTGTACTCTTACAAACAGGCCAAATGAAAAGAGAAACATATTCAGAATATATCTTGTTTAAATATTTAGTTTAACCTAAGCTTATCATATATAGCAATATAATAAAAGATTTTATTTGTGTGTTACAGAGTCTCAAATACATTTTGCTTATTTGCAAGTAATATTTTTGTACCTGTAACTCTTAAGAGCCTGATTCACAAAATTGTGTTAATATATTGATAATTCAATCTTGACCTGAAAAGAGAAATTAATTCAAATGAGTGTTACAGTCTAGTTTCTCATTGCTTATCAGGCAGAAAGCTTCTGTAGCCTTCTCTTTGTATGTACACACAGACATGAACATAACCTACAATCATTCTCAAAATTTTCTTTTGATTATGTGTATTTTATTTTTGCATCATAAATTATTTCTTTTTATACTTCTCCATGAAATATATCATGTAAAACTGGAAGAAATTTCTAGGTTGGGCTTTATTTTTTTCAAGTCTATACGGATCTTTCAGATTTTTTAGCTTAAAGTACACACTTGTAGTCTGAGAGCCTAAAGCTAACATGCTCTAAGAAACAGTATCTGTTTTTAGGAAAGATGTTATCAGTGTAGGGCAGAACAATGGCTCATTCAAGGAACCCAATAAACACCTTCATCTCCACAAAGAGGAACTGATGTGACAGGTAAATAGATATATTTTTGGGGTCATTGTGGGAGAACTTGGAAATCGGCAGTAGGAAAATAGAAACCTTTCAAGATTCAGAGATCTGGGACAGCAGTTTAATAGAGGAAATAAAATATCAAGACACCTGCTATACTGGCCTACTGAAATGGGATGTTTCCCTAAAGCAGGCATAAATGTGAAGGAGAGCCTCAAGAACTCTTATCATTGAAGACACTGACAATTCTAGTTAATGGAACCGTTGCCAACCAGCACTGTTTTGTTGACTGACTAGATAAGCAACACGAGTCTTCATAGTAGCACGGCAGTGAAAAAGGAATTTGTTTTATCTTCCAGGGAAGTTAGGAGGGGTTTGAAGCCAGGAACGCACTAGAGAAGGAGCCTATTTCACAAGTGCAATGGCATTCTGGTAGGGCTGTAACTCTCACCCATTCCAGTTTATGAGGTATCAGAGACCTTCCAATGTTGTCATTAAACAGGTAGATGTCAGTGTCACTCGCTGTATTGCATGGTAAAAATGAGTGACATAAAATGAATAAAAAGGAAATGTGTTATCTGCAGGAACTTAGACATCAGGGTGTATCTTCTCCAACAGTACATAAAGAGTTAGCTTTAGAATTCTACTTGTTAAAGAGCTGAGGCTGTCAACTATGTGGTTCATGCCACTTTAACAAACACTGTAAAAGACCCCTGTTCTTAATTAACTGACTAAGGCTCCTGTTCTTCAGATAAAAATACTACTTCCACTGACGTGTGGCCATGGGAGTAGTCTTTAGCGAGTTCTTTGGCTGTCACACATGTTTTTGTTGTAATCCAAGACACATGGCCTAAGAAGTTTGAGAAAACCTTAGCCATGATCTATATATGTTCTATTCTATTTACTCCTCTGAATATTTCAGCTTAGGGAACGTCTGTCAGTCTCTTGCTATTGAACTCTCCAGCTCATGCTGTAGAAGTTACTGTAACTGAGAATCAGAGCTGACAGCCTGAGCCTGGAGGCGACCACCTGCTGGAGCTAAACCATGGCCCACTACACTGCAGTCTGCCTTTGAAGACAAGCGGCTGGAAGTTACATCTAGCTGCTGACACGCCTAGTTGCTGACTTGTGAACATGCCTACGTGCTTGAGAACTTGAGTTTCAGAAGACCTTGGCATCTTATGTCTGCTGCCATCCTAATACTTTGTGCCTAGAGATTTCAGTTTCAGTCCTTGCCTGCCTATAAATGTTCAAAATATCCCCAAGTAAATAGATGCCTTGATAAATCTACTTGGCCATCTATTCTCTTTGTTCTCAACCCGCTTATTTTTCAGGTCCATATCAAAACTCCGGCTGAAGCTAACCCAGACCCGAGTGGAGCTGCGGGCCCTTTCCACTCAATGTCCAATGCCCAGGTAATAGTATCCATAATAACAGCATAAATAAATATTAAAATTCCTACTGCAAAACACTAGATTGTCTTTCGAATATTTCTGACAAGTTTGGATAGTGGATGAGGAGGTCTTATGATCCTTGCCTCTCTATCCACATGTCATGCTAACGGAAAGCCATGTGTGATTCAAGGGGTATGTTAAACACTCTATACCCAAAGACACAGATGTTTTCCAGATGTCATCAAAATCAATAGCTCAATAGCAATTATAGCCAAGGAAAGCCTAGTCACTTAAGAGGGCATTCCAGTTTCAATATATGGATTACTGCAGAGTTCTCCACATCCTCCCTTGACTGTACCATACCTTCCCAAATTTCTAAATGGTAAACACTTTGGTTTAATTACAGAGACAAACTTTTTCTCAACACTTCTGTGGTATGTGCAGTGACCATTAGATAGATAGAGAAGGGAAAATAATCTAAATTATTATCCCCAGAAAGGAAAAAAATAAAAAATATACTACAAAGACATATACATATTAAGCAGTGAAGAAAACTTAGTAATCAGGCCATTCAATAAAAGTCACAGAACTCTTCAATCAACTAAGAGTACAGGTTGTATTGTAAAAATACAAAAAAGAAAAAAAAATAACTACGGTACTTCCTAATACTGTTACTCCTTAATGAAGGATTATAAGGAATTTAAATAGATAAAATGTCTGATGAATAATTCAACAATGTTCCTTAACACATCCATTGAATTATAAGAAAATGCAGACAATTCCCTATATAAAATTAGGTAGATTATTTTGGATAAAAATGAGATAATCATCAAAAAAGGAAATATTTTGAAAGGAACCCAAACTAAACATGCTTCTTATAAATGATGTACTCAAGTAAAGAGCTCAATAATGATATACAGTTTTTGGCTGAAATCTTCAGCAGCAGACTAAATCAAGAAAAAATAAGAAAAATAGTCTTCCCAAGAGAATATCACACTAATTGTTTATATAATTTGTCATATAGTCAGTCTTGAAAAGGTACATTACAATAACTACAATAACATTATTCAGACTGAGCAAGTGAATATATATGAAAACAAAATAGAGAGAGACATTCTGGTTTGCCATTCTGTTGCTATCATAAACACCTTGACCTCTTCTTGGGAGATAAAAGGTTTATTTTACTTATCAAGTAGCTATCAGCAAAGGAAGAGAGACAAGGAGATCAAGGCTGAAATCTTAGGAAGGAACTGAAGCAGAGGTCACAGATGAAGGATTGGTTAACTGGTTTGGTCCCAAGCTCAAGTTCACTTTCTTTTCTCATAAGGCCTAATTCTCAGTTGAAATTATTTCAGGGCTGTTGAAGTTGGTAGCCAAGGTCACTAAACACAAGGGTTTTCAGTATGTCAAATTCAGAAAGGTAAAGGACTGATAGAAAATAATATATCATATTAAGACAATTATTGCAATAATAAAATAACAATGCACTTGATTTATTGAGAGAGGAAGAATAAGGCCAGAAAACTGCTGTATAAAATTTAGCATATAGTGATCTGATCTAGGGAAATACGTTAATATCCACATATAATTTTTGAATGCCAAATCGAATTTCTAGAAAAATCTTGATTCACAATCTCTGGAGTTAAATAATCAAGAGTACAGAACAAAGGAAGAATTTATAATCCTCAGGGAAAATAGATCTGCGAGTAAAATTTCAAGGCATTCCCAATTTGAAAACAGAACATTTTCTATTGCATAGGAGATAATTAATGTTGTATTTCAAGTACTGAGTAGAAAAAAAACAGAAAAAAGAAAAAACAATAGCCAAGTTTATCCTTCAGAGTAAGAACAGAGTTCTCAAATGAGTAGGCACTGATGGGGTTCATAATTTTCTGGCATCCTTATTAAAATGATGAAACAAATACATATTTCTAAGGGAAAAAATAACCGATATCAGAGTAGCTTTTAACAGAATAAGTTCCATTAGAAGAGTAGATATACCAGGACTTGTAAAGGACTCAAGGATTATCAATATAGTAATCCATCAAACCATACTATGCCTGAAAGATGAAGAAATGGGATAAGTTTACTCCAAATAATAACAATAATCAAGATGACAAATATAAATCTGAAGTAACTTTCTGTGTAACATATTAAGTTATTAATTCAAATAATGTATTTCCTCTAGTTCTAGTTGAATGATCCTATAAATGAAAAATTATAGAAACTTAAATATTATAAAATTACATGTAGAATGAACCTGTTTGATCAAATAGTGAGTTCTCAAGTAATTAAAAAGGAAAATTTGGACAGTATTTAAAAACAGGATGAAAACAGAAACACAGTAGACCATAACCTAAGAAAGTAAGCAAAAGCATTGCTAACAGGAAGGTTCATCAAAATGAGTATCTATATGGGTAAATATAGTACTGTCTAATAAGCAACCTGATGATGCATCTTATGGAACTAGAGCAGAAAGGAAATATTAAAATGCATGTAGAAAAACAGATTATTAATGACAGGGAAATTCGGACTCTTAAACACAGTAAAACGATAAATAAAACAAAACATTGATTCTTTGAAAAGTTAAGTCCAATTTATTAGCTAGCCTAATCAAAAATAATGATTATGACTTTTGATCATGATAATTAATGATGTTAATGATGATGATGATGATGACAATGATGACACGACTATAACAACAAGGACAATGACGATGATGTGGTGATGTTAATGTTGACAGTGATTAATAACTATAAAAAGGATAAAATTATAGGAAGCCATAAATATTTCACAGCAGAAAAAAATTGTGGTGATAAAATGAAAAAATATAGAAGACATGGACAGATGTTTGGACAAATATAACCTATAAAGTCAGGAGAGACCAAATGCAAGCAGTGAGATTGAAGCAGGTCTGTATAACACCCAACAAGAGTAAGCCAAAGAGATGAATATTTCACAACTGTACTTAATCACACTTTTAAATGACTGACACTGTTGTATCTGAAACTACAAGTCCATGATCTATTAGTTTTATTTTAAAGATAGTAACATAACAATAAAGTATTTTTGCAACCCTGAAAAACTTTGAAATGGAGAGATTCATCCCAAACTCATTTTAAAAGGTCAAATTAGCCTATTTCTGAAAGCTGAGTAGAACGTCGTCACCGAGAGTAAAGATTCAAGATTATAAATAAAATTTCCTGATAGACACAAAAATACTCCACTAAATCCTAAAGAATAAGTATCAACAAATCTGGAAAAAAAAATCATCTGTCTTCTATACATTAGTTTCCTCCACAATCATTTTTTTCATGATTGAAGCAAGCTTCTTAAAACATATGATGCTTACAGAGAGGTGAAACAACAGGATGCTTTTTGCTGTAGGAAACTTTTTCTCCTGCAATGCACATCCTTAAGTTCAGGATAAACCTGAACAGTTTCAAGAAATCCCTAGCAGAGCAGGGCTGTGGTAGCACATGCCTTTAATCCCAGCACTAGGGAGACAGAGGTAGGCAGATTTCTAAGTTCAAGTCCAGCCTAGTCTACAGAGTGAGTTCCAGGAAAGCCAGGGCTATACAAAGAAACCCTGTCTCAGAAAAAAAAAAAAAAGGCCCTAAAACTAACTATATTTGCTTCAATATTTCTTTACACACATTAAGTTAAGTTATCTCAACAAAACTCACTGGTTTGGATGAAGAATAGGGGGAGGGGAAAGGGAAGAGGGATTTGTTTTTGTTTTGTTTTGTTTTATTTTTTTATTTTTATTTTATTTTATTTTATTTTTTCGGAGGGGGAACTGGGAAAGGAGATATCGTATGACATGTAAATAAAGAAAATATCTACTAAAAAAAAAGAAAAGAAAAAAAACTCACTGGTTCCCCAACTTGCTCTTTGCTGATACCCTTGCTTTGTTCTATCATTGGATCACTGTCTGGAGTGAGTAAATGCGAATTCACATCTCTCAAGGAGCAGTAGTATCACACAACCATCTCACAATGGAACTGGTATCATCTTATAAATTACATTGCAGATCAATAAATAAAACTTAGTACAATATAATACACCTCTTTGCAAAAGTGGTGGATAAAATATGTAATCTGCCTCATTTAGGGCACATGCCTTTAATCCCAGCACTCAGGAGGAAGGGGCATGTGGATCATGGAGTTCTTAGATACCTTGATATACAGACATCTATGGTTACATAGGACAACCCTGTCTGAAAAATAAAATAAAATAAAATAACATTATACTCTTCAAAACAGAAATAAAAAAGTATTGAATACTCTCTTTGAAAGGATAGCCACAAATGAATTGCACATAGAAGAATGATTAACCAACGTAATAAAGTTTATAGGAGGCAAACTCATAGCCAGTATGATGCTATCAAATGTGCCATCGACCCATTTCATTGTTTATTTATATGAAGGAAAAAAGGACACAACAATATCAGGCCAAATTTAAGTCCATGGTAAGTTAAGAGTTCTTTATCCTTTAGCTTCTAATACTGAAGAATTAGAACAATATAATCATATCAACACTGCTCCTATTTGCAATATCATATCTATTTTATACATGTGTATTACATATTGTAGAGTATATATGTCATACTACTGCAGGACAATAACTTGTAGAGAAAACTGAAGTTGTATACCAAATGTGGATCATATTGAAATGAAATAAGCCAAAGAAACATATACATTTTAGACTATTTTATTATTATTATTTTCTATTTTGTTGTAGAATAGTACAGTAGCACTACTTCAGTCTAGCGAGCTGTTCTTTGCTTACTTATACTACACTGCTCACATTATCCAAAAATCCTATAGAAATAAGCACACTTTAACAATTTATGATGCAAGTTAATGCCATTGTAGACTAAGAAATGGTTTGAAAGGAGCTGTAACTAAGAAGAGTTGTATCACATAATATCATGCTTTCACAAGGATAAAACACACTAAGAAATATATTCTTGCTTTAAAGGGTACATACAGTTCCTTATACATTTTTCAAGTTTTAACAGGGTGAGTATTTTTTTTTGAGACAGGGTTTCTCTGTGTAGCCCTGGCTGTCCTGGAACTCACTCTGTAGACCAGGCTGGCCTCAAACTCAGAAATTCGCCTGCCTCTGCCTCCCAAGTGCAGGGATTAAAGGCATGGGCCACCACTGCCCGACAGGGTGAGTATATTTTAAGATACTTGTTTTTATCCATATATACATTTTTTTGTTTTATGAGTCTTCATGGAAATAATGAAGGTTCTTTTTTTTTTAAAACTTTCAGTTAAGAAATATTGTAGAGGGCTGGAGAGATGAGTCAGTCGCTAAGAGCGTGGACTGCTCTTCCAGAACTCCTGAGTTTAATTCCCAGCAACTACATGTATGTTCAGAACCATCTGTAATGGGATGTGATCCTCTCTTCTGGTGTTTTTCAAGACACACACACACACACACACACACACACACACACACACACACACACACACATTTAGTATATGCTTTCAATCTTGAAAAATGTTCCACAATGAGAAAATTTACTTTATCTTTTTCCAAGATGCTTTGTGAAATTAAAGCTCAACATTAAAGCTACAGATGGAGGAAAAACAATAGCAATGGTACAAAGTTTAAAGACCATCATATGAAAATGATCAGAAGCACTAAATAAACAATATAAACACACATACAAACACAGATTTGGGTGCCAATTTGTGGAAATCTTTTAACTCTATCATTCTGTAGTGAATTAGCTCAAGGTTCCTGTTGTCAAACAAAGAAACAAAGAAACAAACAAAAACATAGGATGCCGAAAGATATAGTTTAACTAACCTAAAATATAGTTTAACTAGCCGATGAGACTCCTTATAGAATCAACTTTGATATAATTGATCTGTGATTCCTAGAATCTCTCATTCTTTGGTCAAACCTTGTATTACTATTCTTATAAGGTCACCAAAGTCATGGGGGACCTGTTCAAAGCATGTTTTCTGAAACTTTTGATCCAACTTCCATTAATAAGAAACCTGGTGAGTACACTTAGGTCATGTCAATAATCTAGAATGGTGACATATGTCAAATTATGACCCAAGTTTTATTAATGTTGAACCACAACATTTCTGTTCTAGTTTGCTTTCTGTTACTGCAGTAACACCATGTCTATAAGCAGTTTTGGAAAAACAATTTATTTCAATTTATACTCCTTCACTGAGGAAAGCCAGGGAAAGATCTCAAGCTAAGAACTTAAACTAGGAACTGAAATGGAGACAATGGAAGCACACTGCTTTCAGCCTTGCTTTTTCTATGCATTAAGCTCATTTCCTTAGGAATCCTACACCCATCTTTCCAGGGATGTCACTATAAACATTAATCTGAGCCTTCCCATGTCAAACCTTTATTAAAAAGAAAAAGTTGCAAAGAAATACCCAAGGCCAATCTGATGGAAGAAATTTGTCAATTGATGCTCCTTTTAGCAAGATGACACTAGTTTATATAAAATTCACACACACACACACACACACACACACACACACAAACTGACAAGCACAATCTTTTTATCAAGTAAGTTAAGATAGGCACATTCTTGGGGCTTATATGCAAGCCAGTATTCTGCCCATACTTAAATGGTCACAACTTTTCTCATGAGTGGACATGCTGTCACCATCCTAATTATCACCCCCCAAAAAATACAGCCATCTCATTCCAAAAATGTTTTATCTGGAGCCATTAGTTACATTTAAAGGAGTTAAACATTGTCCTAAAATAATTTTTTCTCATTGCAAATAATATATTTTTTTTGTTTTGAAAGCATCATACTTTTTATATCCCCAATTATTTGTTCATATTATGGAGTAGGAAATTACCTAAAACCTCTCAGGAGAGGTATGAATGCCCACAAAGCATCATCCCCTCTTCTATACACATAGATCTGTGCCTAGCCTGATCATCATCAAAGATCCTTCATCCAGCATCTTATCGGAACAGGTAAAAAGACCTACAACAAGAATTTAGCCAGCCTTTTGAACACTGAGGAAAAGGGGGAGGAAGGCTTGTAGGAGCTATAGGAAGGTCAAAGAAACCAGAAAATTAAGGCCCACAGAATCAATTAAGCAAGAATCATAGTGGCTCACAGAAACTGAATTCACAGGGAATGACCCTGTCTGAGTCTGAACTATTTCCTTTCTTTCTTTCTTTTTTTTTTTTTTTTTTTTTTTTTTTTTTTTTTTTTTTTTTTTTT
>JADRCD010158148.1:0-29308 GCA_019843815.1 Montemys delectorum
CTGCTAAACTTCTTTGGCAAAGACTGGTTAAGGACATTTTTCTTTTGGAGATGGAATCTTTCTGGTAGTCTAGGTTAGCTTGGAATTGACTGGTAGTCTCAAACTCAGGACACTCTTGCCCTCAGCCTCCTAAATGCTGAGATTATCGTCATATGTTGAATATTTCTGGAACAGAAGTAATTAAACCATAGGCATTGCTATCATCTCCTTGGATATAGCAAGTGCTAGCTAGATACCCATGGACAGATGCCTACGATTGTGTTGGAAGCTGTGCTGTGGGTGGAACATAGGGTTGCTAGACCTCAATTCAATATTTCTATTTGCTGCTTGATATTTAGCACAAGATCTAGTATGCCGTTGGGCGGTTGCCGCATCTCCATGTCAAGATTAAACTATCTTCTTCCGGTCAGACTTCTTGTTGTGAAAGTTCCTCCCTAGAGTTTGAAAAGCTTCCCACACCACACACTTGAATCTGAAAGACTGCCCTTATCTTCTCTGTCCCGTTGTTAACAAATGGTCCTGGTCCCATGTCCTCACACCCACCCTGAGCCATGGCTGCCCTCCTGCTAACCGAACCCTCCCAAAGCACCTTGCGGCCTCACGGCCACCTCCTGGAGAAGCTGCTCCGTCCTCCTCCTGACTCTGCACTTCTGCTTCTCGACCTTCCTGTGCTTAGATTAATATTTTAAACAGCTTTGTTCTCCACACCTCCGCAAAGTCGTGGACCATAAGCATTCCCGGAAGTCAGCCCTGTTCAAGTGTTTCCAGACCTTAAAATCTGACGTCCTACGGAGAGCCTTCCTGTTCTCTTTCTGTTTTATCCTCTCCTGCTCTGAAAGCTCCGGAGCCTAGCGCAGCAGTCTTTGATCAAGGAGCAAATGCCCAGTAATGTCTTGACATACAATGCTGACAGAATGCAAATTATACAGAGGCTTAGAGTTGTACCTGAGAGGGATTTACACAGTCTCAAACCTGTCTGAGGTGTTATCTCGCTTCTAAGCTACCCAGTCGGAGATGCGTCTGGACCATTATTCTGCACTGAACATGTGGCTACATTACTTTTTGTAGTTGTTGTGAAAAACACTGGACAAGAAGTAACTCAAGAGAGGAAGTGTTTATTTTGTCTTCCAGTTGGAAGAGACACAGTCAGGCTGATTGGGAAAGGCACAGTGGCTGGTCCACACTGGTCCACAAGAGGCAGAACCCATCCTCTGTGACCTATATCTTCTAGCAAGATTCCACCCCCTAAAGCTTTCTAAACATTTCTAAAGAGTGTCTCAAGCCCTGGGCTCATGGAGGACGGTCCACATCCAAAGTACAAGAGCATGCTCCTTGGAACTTGGTTTCTCTCACCACTCTTTCGGCCAGAATCTCTTACATTTTGAAACATAATTATTTGTTTTTATATGCACAATGGACATGGACATCATAGAAAGTTTAAAATACTTTTAAAAATTAAAGTGCCTTTATAGTTTCAATTATGATTTTTGATACCTATTGTTTATCTGTTATAAGATATATTATTTAATATATATCTTCTCTTTTACTCAATGCCCTTCAGTATTTGGTAAAGTTATTCTATAATATTTCTTCCTTAGTCTAACGATGCAATGCATTTTGTTAATGCCTTCACAAATATTAAACCTCTGCTCCCTCCTTGAGATAAACTCTTCCTGGCCATAACAGATAAAATATTTATTAAAGCATTGACTGGTTTACTGCTGTTTCTGCTCATGGAGTTGTATTTTGGGTCACAGAGAGATTCTACTCCATTTTAATCTGCTCTGCCCCTCTCTTTATGTATGAACATTATATATTATCCATATTCACAACCAAAAATACAAATAGGACAGAAGGATATGAAATGAAAATTAAACTTTCCCCCCTTAAAATATGATCTAACTTTACTCTCACCACAGTGAAAAATATATTTTTAAAATGTACCTGTACTTTAAAAAATGTATAGGCATATGAAAGTTTACTATGATGTATAATCTATTAAATAGAATGAAGTCATTCATTGTATGTTTATTGTTTATTTTTTTGAGTGAGCGAATTTTGGAATATCTAAATTTCAAAATGCTAACTATTCCAAGATTCCTCTGGAAGAATACAGAGTGTGAATGGATGGATCCGAGGAAAAGGATGCTGTGTTTGAAGGGCCGTGGGTCCCATAACCTCGTGCGTTTGGACTAAAGAATGCATAGTGCTACCTTGCATGATGAGCCATCTTAGTTTACTCTCTTGCTGGTCACCATTGGTTGTCTGGATATCCTTTATAAATAGCAATATTATTATTTTTGAAGGTTCTGCATATTTATTACAATGTGTATTGATCAGATCCCTTCACTGCCACCTCCCTCCAAGTCCCCCTAGAATTCCCAACTCCCTCCTTGCATGTCTGTTTTGTTACTGATAGCCACCTGTGTCCAGTTAGTATCAGTCCAATGCACAGCTGTATGTAGCCTCTGGGGCATGAGCAGCTGGCAGTGGCCACATCTGCAGGGAAGAGCGACTCTTCCTCCTTGAGCAGCAATGGAAGCCAATCATCTTCCAAATTCATGTTAAAATTCTGACTGGCTTGTAGTGTGAAGGCCTTGTGCAGACAACCACAGCTACTGTGAACTGATCTATGCAAAGGCCAGGCCATGTCCCGAACCTCACACGTCTCCTCCCTGTTTGCTTGCTCTTTCTGCCCGGTCTTCCCTGAAACACCCTGAGCCTTGAATGATGGGAAGGCGATGCAATGTCCTAGCTACAGCTGAGCTGCATCTCAGGTTTCATAGTCATTTGGACTGGGCACTCCGGTGAATTATTAAGACAATTCATGTCATGTCTTTTTGCGTAGATCTCTCTGTATCTGTGTACCGCAGAAACAAAATGACTTCTGTTGTGAGTCCCGTCCCTCAGTGTTGTGATGTGTGTCCCACATTGCTCTTCAAAGAATTTATACTTTTCTTTTCAAAAAGCAGTGGTTTGTCCTTGATGTAAAAAGCAAGCCTGCGTTTTGCAATTCTGAGCAGTGAAGGTGCGGCGGCCTCCGTTTAGCTGCCCGGCCAGCACCAGGAGGAGCCACGCCATTAAAACTTCTTGGCCATTACTTTCCCTGTGAGCTCCCTACTTCTTTTATCCAGGACGATAATGAAAAAGTTGGAGAGCTTTTATTTCTACTCCTCTTTTGAAAGAACTTTGCCTCTGAGAGCTTTTAATTCCAAACATTTTCTGCCATACCCTCAAACACATTTTAACCTCTTTTGCTTTCAGGGGAGAAGGTATTTCCAGCAAACATTAAGTTAGCACAAGATTCCCATTCACTCCCCTCGTAGTGGCGCATTTAATAAAATCCAAGGGAGAGCCACAAATGCTGCTGGGTTGGAGCTGCTCTTGCTGTCCCCAGGGGAAGTGAGACCTGCTCACTCTGCCTGCTTTCCTGCCTGAAGCAATTAGGATGTGTCTGTTCTCCCTCACTTCACCCTGTGGTGTTCTCCTTGATCCATCGACATGACTTTCATCTTCTTTATCCCAGCCCTTCCCTGCTGCTTTCTTGTATGACAGAGGCACCAGTGACCTCTTCTTTCCATGCTGGATTTTTGACCCAGGTCATGCGTCCAACCATTCCACTTCGGACAGGAGAGATACCGCCAGGGCTTCGCCCAGCAAGGGCAGCTTCTATCTGAGTTTAAGCGTATGTTTCTGGTTGTTTCCCCATTGCTGTCCTGTGGTGCTGTGTTTTAGCCGTTCTATTTCATGTGTCTGTGTCAGATTGGCCAGGCTTCTGGGGCTCCCTAAGTCCCAATCATGACAGTCCCCAACTAACCCTTTCAAGGCCACCGTGTGGACCACGTTAGGTTCTGAGCAAGGAAGTCCTGCTTTGAATCATAGCAGTGTGACCAGCTTTTCATAGGGCTGGCTCAAACTGAGCCTCTGTTTCCTCATTATCACAACAGAAATAGTTATAATGTCAGATGGAAATATTGTAGCCTGCTAGGGAGTATCTCACGAACACAGTGTGTGTCACATACTGAATGGTACCCAGAGCCCAGAGCCCAAAGCTCAGGAAATTCCCAGAATGGCTGATGCTGTTGTTGGTGATGTTGTAGACAACTGGATGTGTTTGCCTCCTATTCCTGTTGCTTCCTTTCCCGATCTGTGTAATGATGTTTTTAGAGGTTCAGCACCGTAGTGGTTTGAATATGCTTGGCCCGGGGAGTGGCACTACTAAGAGATGTGGCCTTGTTGGAGGAAGTATGTCATAGGGGAAGTGGGCAATGGCAAGTTTTCTCCTAGCAGCCTTCAGGTAGAGATGTAGAACTCTCAGGTCCTCCTGCACCATGCCTGCCTGAAATGCTGTCATGTTCCAGCCTTGGTGATAATGGACTAAACTTCTGAGCCTGTAAGCCAGCCACAATTAAATGTCCTTATAAGAGTTGCCTTGGTCATGGTATCTGTTCACAGCAGTAAAACCCTAAGACAGGCACTCATACCGGTGGAAACCCAGGCAAGAAGCACATCCCTGACTCCTACTCATAGAGGATTTTTGTCTCTTTCCCTCTTGCTATGATGAGATACCCTGACCAGAATGATTTAAAGCAGGAAGATTCACCCTGTCCTCTAGTTCCAGAGGAAAGGAGGTCAAGGCTGCTAGAGCTTGAAGCAACTGGTTGCTCACACCCATGCTCAGGATATAGAGAGTGAACAGGAAGCTAGGGTCTCACTATGAAATCCCCACAGCCCAATCCCATCAGCTCACTTCTTCCAGCAAGGCTCCACCTCCAAGAGTTCACCACCAGCTGGAGGTCAAGTGCTTAGCCTTCTGATCCTGTGTGTGCTGGGGTGGGGGGTACGTCTCATCCAAGCAAAACATGGTGTCTTCCATGGACACAAAAAAGGGACCAAAGTAATGGCCCTTACTGAAGCCTCTCAAGATTTTTCCAGGCTTGTTCCTAACAAGGGGTGTTTGTTTTGTTTTGTTTGTGGTTGTTTTGTTTTCTGTTTTGCTAATTACAGATAACAAAAGGGAATAAGGAGAATCTACATCTCATCTGCCTCTTGTGCCATGCTTGTGGGCTCTCACAGTCTTCTCAGGCAGGACCTATTCCACAAGAACCTGAAAGATCTAAGGCTGAGTGGGTGAATACTGCTAGGAAAAAGCTCACCAACATCTTATTTTTACCAGTGCCCCTCCTTCTCCATGTGACCATTGGCCTCTTACTTTGCTCATCCATCAGACATCAGCATGGGCACACGTGTAGAGCCATGCTAGGCACTGCTCGTTTTGACTAAGCTAAGCCAGTGCTTACCTTCCCAGACATGCAAATGGTAATTTGGTAGAATCTGACAATTGCCATAATGGAGCAATTACTGGATACTTTGGGAAAACGTAAAAATGACACAATGGACCAGATTTGAAGGAAGTTCCCATGGGAAGAGAACCCAGATTTAGAAAACAGAGATTTTTCATTTTTACCGATTAGCAAATATTTGTCAACTCCAGTTTTCCAGTTGAAGTATATTGTGACCCATACAGGTAATTTTAAACTAAAGCATTGCATTTACTTTAATGAATATGAAAATACTATTTCAAAAAATAATCAATATAAAATACAGAGATATTTCATATTTTATTGACATTCAATATTGAAAGTCAAGGATGCATTTTGTATTTTCAGCATTTCCTGATCTACACTTTGCAAATTTTTAGTGTTCAATAACCACTTATGGGTGGTGCCTTCCACGGTGGTAGGTTCTAGGCACAGTCATAGGCCCTAAGGATACATCAGTGCATGCAAAACACACACTCCCTGTTCTAACTGAGCAGTGGGATTCATTTGTGAGTAACTTTAAGCTGAGTTAGAAAAGGTTGGCAGGTTCAGGTAGAGTGTTCTGTTAAATTCAGCGTGGGTGCCCCACTCGTGAACAATCGGGAGGGAGATCGCTACAAATTGTATGAGGTTTTTATTGAACCGGTATACTGGGGTCGTCCTGCATTCAGAGCAAAGGCGACACCCAGGAACAAAAGCACACACTTTTTATACCTTTCTGTACATAGGTTTATAGCATGAGTTGGTTATCTCTCATTGGTGGATCCCATTGTCTTTTGTTCTCATTGACCTCTGTGCCCCAGGTGAGGAGGAGATACCGATTGCACATAGGAGGGGTAGGGGTGGGGGGATCCACCCCTTACTGGAGACTTTTCCTGGAACCAGGCATTACTCCCCACAATTAGGGCATCTCCTGGGGACTGATGTTTGCTCGGTAAACCCTTCTAAAGCTCTGTCTTTAGGCTTAATGGACATTCCTTGCTCCTTGGTATTTTTATGAGGTGTCCCAGTCAGAGGAGCAACATGTACTGAGATCCAGAAGTAAAAAGCCAAGATGGGTAGCATAAAGTATCAGAGATTTAAAAAAAGGAAAACAGACTGTGAAAGAAGCTGTGGTAGAAGCTACTGGAAGACAAACAGTGTATGCCTGTAGATTTGACCTTGCAACAGTGAGAAGTACCAGGGAGTAATGTAATCACGCTTGGATTCATGGAAGACACTGTTGCTTTATACGATCAGTAAGAGACGATGCTTTCTCAGAGACGCCGATATACATACTGTAGGGCATATCTTTCTTCTAGGGGTGCCTCTTTGTCTCTTAAACCTCTACTTTTAAAATATATTCTAAAGTATATTTAATAAACCCCACCATAGCTCCCTGGAAAAAGCTTTGAACCTAAGACATGGCTTATTGGTGAAGAGCACTGACTACTCTTCCAGAAGACCCAAGTTTGGTTCACAACACCACTTTGGGTGGCACATAACCTCTTATAAGTCCAGCTCCAGGGACCTCAACCCACTCTCTGGCCTCCACAGGCATGTGTTCTCATGTCCACATACCACACACAGTCATGCATATGTACACATAATTTTTAAAAACAAATCAAAAATCACTTGACGTGGCTCAAGATCAAAGGCAAAGAACATTTAAGAGGCCATCGTAGGAAACCTGCAAGAAAGTGTGCTGGTTTGGACAAGGGTTGAAGCGAAATGAGGGACGTAAGACAGTCTTAGAGGGTGTGGGAAGAGGAGGAGTGACACCCAGGCTCCTGCAAATGTCTGGCAGATGAGTGACAGACCACTCATGGAGGCAGGAAGTGCAGGAAAGGCTCAGAAAGAGGGTGCTGGAGATCAGTCATGGGGATCAGGGACGGGGAACCCGGTTTGGGAGATGCCGACTTTGAAGCTGATGCCCAGCAGATGCATGGATAGGTGAGTGGGATAAAGGGTCTATGAGCAAAGATGCAGACCAGGTAAATGCAATGCAACAGTGGATGACGGGTACCCACAGGTGTGACTTCCAAGAGTGGTGACTCTTTCTGGAAGTCTAGATAACACCAAGAGAGACCACTCTATACAACATGTGACCTCCAGAGCAGTGCCATGGACTTGTCTCTCCACAGTCTGGCAGAGAGGGGGCTAAAGAAGAGAGGCCTCAGTTTCTCATCTCAATGCCTCTGAGCAATCCTTAATGAAGCATCTCTCTGAGACCATCCTTGCTTATTCATACTGGCTTATGGATGGTAGATGTAAATGCACATGCTCTAGTGGGGTGAACCGGGGAATAAATACCTTTTGTGGGGAAGGAATACCCAGGAAGCGAAGGTTCAGGGCTATCTAGATCCCTCATTAGTATGGAGAAGAGCTCCAGGTGCTATGCTACACGACTCAGGGTCTGTGGTCCTCAGTGGGGTGTTGTGGCTTTGTGTTCCAGAGCAGCCACACAGGAAGGGAGCAGCTACACTCCTATGGTCTCAGATCTCTGAGATTCCTGGGGGTCTGAGTTCATTCAGCCTGGCCAGTTCTTATGTCTGTCTGGTAACCAGGTCCCACATGCCCTACCGGTATCTAGGAGGACACATGAAAATTAAGAGGAATTCTCTAAGCTGGATCCCACTTGCAATTCAGAGAGAAAGTTGGCTACAAGAGTCATTAAGCATCTGAAAGGGGAAGTCCAGCATGTGGGAGTGACTGACACATCCCAGAGGAGGCTGTAAAATTAGGACAGAGCCCCTAGGCCTGACCTTATCTACAGTAGAATTCTGAGTAAAAAAGATTGTCCTCTTTTGCCCCGGGGCGGGGGAAGCTGCCTGAGGAGCTGCAGCTTTGGTCTGCTAATTTTCAAAAAGGCTCTTTTGTGTTATGAGTCAAACTGCTTAATGCCATTGACTTTGCAAAACTGGCAAGCTGGTGCTTCCTTCTGCTGTGTCTTTCAGCCTCCCTGTCCTTACTTCTTTAAGTGCCCAATCACTGCTCCTGGGACCAGCTCGATTCCTGCTAATGACGCATGCTTGCCGGGTCTGTTTCTCCTTTTCTCCTTTTCTTATTTTTAATATTCCATACTCTCATTTCCCGTTTCACAATGGCAGATAGGACAGTAGGGAAGGACATAGGCCTTCAGCTGCCAGAACTCCCTAAGGAGGTGGAGATGGAAGACACAAGCTTTGATAGCATGAACCGAACCATGATGGAAAGGATTATGTGCGCATGTGCTTGTGTATGTAAACACACATATAGAGAGATAGGCAAGTGTGTGCGCACATGCGTGCATGTATGTCTGTGTGGCATATGTATGTGTTTGCACAGGTGAGTGCACATGTGTGAAGAGAAGTACATGTGCGCGCATATACACATAGCCAGCAGAGGTCAGTGCCAGGCGTCTTCCTCCATCACTTTCCACATTCTTTTTGTGAGACAGGATCTGTCATGGAATGTGGACTTTACCCACTCAGCTTCCATGGCTGGGCAATGATATTGCAGGGATCTGGGTGTCTCTCCCCCAGTCCCAGGGCTGGGCTTGCAGCTTCACACCACAGCATCTGGCTTCCACTTGGAGCCTGGGGGAGCTATACTGGGTTCCTTCTGGGGACCTCTGACAAGAGCTCAGACAGTAACTGTCCCACCGGCTGCTTTTGCCTGCTGTCTCTAGCCTGTTATGCAACTGTTCAGAAACAGCCCCACTGTGAGATCAATACCATCCGAAGAGTCTTGAGGTGAATTCTGATGTGGGTGCTCTTGACCTTGGTTGGGAAATTGAAGCTGGCTTAGCTGAGTTCCCCACGAAAGTGCTGGAGGAAAAGTTCAATGGAGTAGTTATTTTGTGTCCCTGAGTAAAGATTTATAAACAATCGATAGTACTTTCATTTGTTGTTTCTCCAAAATTAGAGTACCAGGATGTGTTGCTGGCACTATCCAATATGCCATTTAAGCATGAAAATCTATCAAGGGACTGGAGCCCACAGCAGAGCAGCCAATTAATGACCAGCTCCTGTTAAGACTTGTTCTTCACAGTCTGGAAAGTGTAGACCCTAACCCTCACACTCTCAGGTATGCAGCAGAAATACCTCAAGGAGCTGGCATGGTGGCCTAGGCTTGTTATCCCATCCAGCGTGAGGCTGAGAAAGAAGGAAGGCTATAAACTCAAGGGCAGCCTGAGCTATGGAGTGAAACCCTATATCATCGTCATCACCACCACCAGCACCACCATCATTATCAACAACAACAAGCAGGAAAGACAGGAAGAAAAGAAACCAAAGAGGTGAAGCAAAAGTAGACAAGGCAGAGGAAAGAACACTGTCAGATCCTACACCGAGTGTCTGACTCAGGCCAGGGAACATTTCACAGAATTGCATTTCTGAGTCTGGCAGTGTGGTGCATACCCGTAATCCCAGCACACTAGAGCTCCAAAGGGCAAGGCAGAAGGATTGTGAGTTCACAGCTGGCCTGGACTATATAGGGAGACCCTAAATCAAAAAGAAAAGGAGGAGGGGAAGGAAGGGGGGAGAAGAGGAGGAGGAGGAGGAGAAGGAGGAGGACCCTGGGGAGATGGCTCCTTCAGTAGAGTGTCCCCACACAGCATAAACATCTGAGTTCTCAGCCCCAGCACCCACATAAAAGGCTGGGCTCAGTGAAGACAGGAGGATCCTTGAGCTCTGGGTTCATGAGAGATGCTGTCTCAAAAAAAGATGTTTGGCAGCTAAGAAGGACACCTAATGCCAACCTCTAGGCTCTACACAGACACAGGCACAGGCACCTGCACCACAGGTGATTGTATTTGAAAAACAAACAAAAAACCCAACTTCTATAAAACCAACCAAACAACCAAACAAAAAAGAATTTGCATTTCTAAAAAGGCTCCAGGCTGTTGAGTAACCCAGATGTTTGTGACACCATGGGAGTCTTTTACTCTGAGATAGGGTGACTCTAATGGCCAATTCTGTGTGACAACCTGGCCAGGCTAAGAGGCCTAGTCAGTGACTCAGATACCTCTGCCCCCCGTAAAGACATGCTGAAGGTATAATTGACATTAAGTCAGTAGATGTTAAGTAAAGCCCATTACTTACATTCTGTGTCTGGACCTCATCCAACTAGGTAGAGGCCAATAGAGGAAAGACAGGTGGTTCTGGGATGTCTGCCTCCAGGCTTTTCCTTTGAAACCCTGCCCAAGTTCAGAATGTTAGGCTGCAGTTGCATTTTGGGACCGCGATGGTGGCCAGCCTCCTCCACAGATTTGGGATTCGTCAGCCCCGTCATCATTTAGGGCCATAGCGAACATTCAATGTCCCGCTTCTCCTTTCTCTAGATTTATCAACAGCATGTAGTATTCTCTTGTTTCCCCAAATGAGAGTGTGCTTTGATATTGTAGACTATCAGATATGCTATTTAAATAAGAAAACTTTTTGCATCGTGTGTGTGTGTGTGTGTGTGTGTGTGTGTGTGTGTGTGTGTGTGTGTCTAGAGGGGGAGAAAGGGAGGAATGAGAGAGAGATCTTCCTCTTCTATTGATTCCTTTACTCAAAACCCTTATACATGGACTCTGAAATAAAGTTTTTAAAAACAAGCAACAAATATTTGTGTCCCGCTCCCCCCACACTTGCAAAGACTGCTGTTTTTATCCAGAGCCCTCCATGCTTCTCAACCTTCAGGAGTTAATTCAGCCAGATGCCCCTCAAATATCTCATAAGAGATGGAATTTTCCCAGTTCCCTTGGGAGACAGCCTCCTGTCTAGGGCCTCACTGCAGTTGTGGTATAAGGTAGTCATCAGTGGCTGGGGAGGTAGCTCCATCATTAAAGTGCTTGCTTGCCTTTCGAGCAAGAGGACATGAGTTCAATCCCCAGAACCTGAGTTTGAGAAACAAACAGAGCATCATAATTAGTGGCACTAATCTCATTACTGTGGAGGTAGAGACAGGTGGATCCCTGGGCTTTAGCGGCCAGGCAACCCAGGCTGCTTGGCTCACAATCACCAGCAACTCCAGCTCCGGGGACTTGATGCCAACTTCCAGGCTAGTGAGAGACCTTGTCTCAAAGGCCAAGGTGAAGGGCATTTGAGGAATGACCCCAAGGTTGTCCTCCAGTCTTTACATGCACATATGTGTACGTGGGAACACACAAACACACATATGTACACACACATGCACACGCACTGAGCTAGTCACTGTCTATGAGGTATTGCAGTGGGCTGAGATGATTTTAATTTTCTTAGGCACTATAAAATTGCTCATGTGTCCTAGCCCACAGTTAGAAAAATTAATAAATATTTTGAATGGATAAATGCAAGAATTAAAGGTCTCTGTGCTTATTGAAATTTATTAATGCATCAAAGGGCTATAAAAGTAAAGAACTACCAATTAGCCCTAAGAAATAGTACAAATACAAGCCTATAATTTTCATTTTAGCAGGCTCACCAATAACATATGAAGACAACAGCAACCAGATAAATAAACAAAGTGTTATTGTGAGAATGGAGCAATCTTCCAGCTGGCCATGGGAGACAGTCATACTAACCTTAGCTAAATCAGTGATTCAAGAACATTTGCTAAGTCCCTACTATTGTGACTGGCATGGTATCAGGTGATAAGTGGTGATAGGTGATAGACTTTACTTGAAAAATATCTCAGCAGTTAAGAATGTCGTTCTTCCAGAAGTCCAGAGTCTAGTTCCTAGCACCATGTCAGAGAGCTCACAGCGGTCACAACTATAGCTCTAGGGGTATGATGCCACCTTCTGGCTGCCTTGGGCACCTGCACATGGATGGCATACACACAAACATAAATTATATATACGTGTGTGTCTGTGTGTGTGTGTGTGTGTGTGTGTGTGTGTGTGTGTAATGTATTTTTAAAAAATCATAGTGAGGAATAGGAACACAACATATTTCCCATATCTAGAAAACCAGAATTTTTAAATACATTTTTAGAAATTAAGAAAATTAAGTAAATGACAGTGGAATTAGACAGAACGAGCCACTCATTAGGCAACAAGAATATTAACTAGAAATTAGAAATATCTTTCCTGGTTGAATCTGCACTTGACCTGCTTTTGAATGTGGCATTGTTGAGACGAATCACACACCTTTTTTATACTTAATAAGAATCCAAGAGCCTGGCCTGCATTTGCATTGCAGGCTGTTTATCTGGAGGAGTCAGCAAGTTCAATAGCAGAAAGGCTAAGAGGAAATCAGTGGCCGAGAAACCTGTACAGTAAGTGACTGTGGGCCTTGCTTATTAATTTATAACAATAGTGTAACGGGTAAATCGATGCAGAGCGCTTAGAGAACTGGATACAGGTGACAGGACCTCCTTTTGCAGTTTGTTGGGATCATTCTCTCTGCAGAGGAAATGCTGGTGCGGGGAGAGAGAATGCCTCTCTCTGTCTGGACGCAGGAGCAGGACCGGAAGCAGCAGGACTTATGGTTTGGCTCAGATCTTGGTGTCTGAGGATGTCAGAGGGCCCCCACTGACTTCCACAGACCCCTGGGAGGACTTTTCCCCAAGTCTAGGAGACTGGCAGTGCTTTCAAAATAGCCTGTGTGCTGGTCCTCCAGCAAAGCTCAATGGTGAGTGACTCACATGTGTATATGAGCGCCCCGGATGGATCCTGAGGTTTGGGGCAGTCTAGCCGCTAGTGTATCCACTTTTCCAGCATCTCCACTCAGGATTAAACCGCATTCATGGGCAAGGGAATCAGCTTGGTAATTGCGTACTTTCTTGATGATGTGTACTGTATTGCCCATGTTAATTCTTGCATTGAAATCCTCGCATAAGGCTGGAGAGATGATTCAGTTCGCAAAGAGCGGGGACCCACGTTTGAGCACTAGAACCTACATGAGAAGACGAGGAGGAATAAGGATTAGACGTAATCCCAGGGCTATGTTGACTAGATAACCTAGCCTGATTGGCAGGTCATAACCGCCTGTGATTCCAGTTTTAGGAGATCTGACACCCTCTTTTGGTCTCCCTAGGAACTGAGCTCATGAACACACGAACACACACACATATATGTAATTAAAAATAACTAATGCTTTAAAAATGTAGACCATCATTGAAAGAAACCGGAAACTTGTTCTGCATCTATGTGGAGACTCATGTCGACTTTTCCTTGTGTACTGTTAGTGTACTGAATTGTGTAGAATATTCATATTTATCAAGTATTTTTTTAAAGATTTATTTATTATTATATATAAGTTCACTGTAGCTGTCCTCAGACACACCAGGAGAGGGCGTCAGATCTCATTCCGGATGGTTGTGAGCCACCACCTGCTCTTAACCACTGAGCCATCTCTCCCCTTTCTTTCTTCCCTCCAAGCCCCCGACCCCCCCCCCCCCCCGATTCTCCCTACTCTCTCTCAAGCCCGCAGCCTCTTCTCCCGTAGTTATTTTTCTATCTAAATGCACAAGTACACCTGCTCAGTCTGTCCAGTGTTACTTTGTGTGCATGTTTTCAGACCTCTTTGGTATCAGGTAGCCTGTCCCGGCTCTTCCTTGGGCGGATTGCTTTTCCTGCTCTCAACATGCCTTAATTCCCTGTAGCTAGTGAAGGGTTAGGTCTCACATGCTTCCCCTAACAGGGGACATATACTGGTGTCATCCTTGTTCAGGGCACGGTGGTGAGGCTTTGACACTCCTAGGAGACACGGTCTCTCAGTAAGGTGTTGTCCTCTGGCTCCTACAGGCTCCAGCTTCTCTTCTGCACGTCCCTGAGCTGATAGGACTTCTCTCATGACCCCGTTCTGCCGATGAGAGGCCGGCTGCCCAGTTATGCTCTCTTAGGTCCTGCCAGGGTTACAGTGTTTCATAACAGAGACTGGACTCACCCTCTGGTTACCTGTTATATACACAATTATTAAATCAGTGTTGGTCTGATCTTTATTCAAACATTTTGAAGAATTGATGGGGCCTAGTTCTATTATTTTGTCAGATATTTTCAGTTACTGGTTGACTGACCTCAACAGACATGAGTCTGTTTAGATTATTTCATTTCTTCTTGAGTTGAAACAAGTCTCTCCTTTGGGGGAAACTGTATTTTTCACAAAACGTAATTTTCAGCTTTATTTTCTGTATCAAATTTGATCATAGGTTCATTTTATTCCTTTAAATTGCTTTAAGAGCTTATATAATATATGTATTTATGCTCCAGTTGCTCCTCTTATACTCAAATAGTCCATCTTTGAAGAAACACTATTTTGACTCTTTTAATAGGGTTTTTCTTTTGTTATTATTGGAGATTTTTATTAACTTATGACTTCTAATACATTTTATTTATTTCCTTTCTTTATTTTTGTTGTTACAGTATATATGTGTATTATATATACCTATGCATGCATATCATTCATATACATCCATGTATGCATATCACAGTATATGAATACATACACATACATGTGTGTATAGTAAACACATTGTTTTATATATACACAAATGCTTATACATATACACATATATGTCTGAATTATACATATGTATGTGTATATATATATTATATACATAATCTATATAAATGCAAGGGTATGATATACATAAATATGTGTTATGTGCCCACATGCCTTGTGAATTTTATATACACCCATATGCATGTATCATATATACATGCACATGTGTATTGTATGAGGATATGCATACACCATGCATGTTTATTATACATATTTGTATTATGTGTCTTTATATACAAATATGTTCATATACATGTATTTAAGCACTCCTTTTAAGTAGACAGTTGGTAATTTTTTAGATAATTGTATGTCCATCCATAAAGTCACCACCTAGATGAGGAACCACACAAAAGGTCCCTTCTTATCCCTGCCAGTGCCCTGTGGTGGTCTCTCTCTGACCTTGCACGTGTTTTCCCAGTTAGTTGGTTATCACAGACAGATAGATGCCTTTTTAGATTTGGCATAGCCGGAGCTGTAGTCTTTTATGTCTAACTTCTTTGACTCAACATAATGTGTAAGAGCTTTGTTCACCTGATGTTTGCTGTTTGATTACTTTATACTATTCCATTATATAGTTGTACTATCATTCATTTTTCTATTACTTTGTTGATGAACATGTTTTCTACTTTGAGGCTCACACAGCTGTGGACTTTCTTGTACCTGTTTTGCATGAGTGACATGCACTTTTTTATCCTATTTATCTATCTAGAAATAAGATTTTTGGCACATAGTACAATGCTTAGCTTTAGTGTGTATTGTGTTAGAATGTCTGCAGATAATAGAGTCTATTTACGCTTTTAGAAATGTCTGAGCAAGATTACTTTGCATCTCAAGCCTGACCTCTTGAGGATAATTTATTGGATATTTTCATAATTTTACTTTCTGTTTGGATGCCTGATCGATCTTGAACAATTTGTGGTATGAATTAGGTATCAAGCTTCACTTTCTTGCAAATTGAGATCTGTTAGCAAGGCTAGTTAGTCTCTTTCCCCAGATCCCTGTGAGAACTTGGTTGAAAATCGTATCTGTGTGACCAGCATCCACACTTGCTATTCTGTGACATGATGTCATGTGACTGTCCTCACACTCTGGCCACAGTGCCTTCATGAATGAGGCACTGTAACTCTGATATTGGCCTTCCAACTGATAACTTAAGATCTTCACATTTGCTTCAATTGTCAAAGTTTATTTGACTATTTCTGGGCCCCTTTGATTTTTAATGCTTATTTTTTAAAAAAGGTTATAATGAGGAGTTCATCAGTTGTCCCTTGTGAAATATATTTCATTTCTGGAGTTTTGGGTCCAAGTTTCATCTATTACATAATATCAGATGAGCAGGGTCCACTTTGACAACAGTGAACTTTTTATTTGTTGACAACTTGCAAGATTCCGTTTCTTTTAGTTCAATTGTATTTTTCATTTTGCTAGTTAGTTCACTTAGAGCTAATACTGCACCTTTATCTATGGCTAACATTTTTAATTGGTCTCAAAGAGTTTGTTTCCTCTTCTGAAGCAGTGGCTACATTTCTCTGAGACTCACGGCAAGAGGTTTGGTCACATCTGTGTTTAGTATTTTTATCTATTCCTCTTAACTCCTTTATGTGCCTTTCTGTAGCTCACTTCTATCTTTTTCATACTCCAGACTCTGGATATACTTCTGACTGGATTTTATAATTACTAGTCCTTTCTTCAACTGTGCCTGATTTGTTATGATATTAGCTTTCAGAGTCTTACCCTCAGATGTTACTTTTAATTCAGAGCTTGGAGTTTCCGGTTGAGATTCTCTTGTCTCTATTTTCTCGAGCTTATTAGCAGAGCTATTTCAGGTCTCCCCTCGTTGCTCTGGGTCACTTCGGGTCTGTTTCTCTTAATTGCCCCTTTTGTTCTTTCTCTTGAGATGGCTGGCAGCTCTAAACTGAATGCCAGACATTGTGTTTAATAAATGTTAGATACAGTGAGTGATGCTTTATTTCTCCAGAGGAGGATATGTAGCTTCTGGGTAAAGAATTAGAGTCAGTTCGACACTTTCTTTTAATAGTTTATGAGATCTGGCCCTTTTCTATATCTTTCTGAATATGGTGCAACAGCCAGAGCTTCCGCGTCTAACTGGATCCTGAACTCCTGAACACACCCGCCGGCCCGGTTAGTAGGTCTGACTCACGTCTCAGCTTCCTAGCATCTACTTTCCTTTCTATTTTTCCAGCCTTGCCTTTTGACACGCATAGATAAAACTGCTTCAGGGTGCATGGCCATGTGAGAGGGGCCTTTCCCATCGGCAGCCTTATGGCTGAAGCACAAACCATGGAGGAGTGTTGTCTACCAGCTCCCAGGTTCATGCTTGGCCAGCTTTCTTAGACAGCCTAGTACCCCAGCCTAGGGGATGATGCTCCACACAGTGGGATAGACCCTCTTACATTATTTAACAGTTATGACAATCCTCCATAGACATGCCCATAGGCCAATCTGATCTGGTCAGTCCTTCACTTGAGGCTCCTGTTCTCAGGTAACTCAGGGCTGTGTCAAGTTTAAGTTAATCCTAACAGGACATTGGTGCTTTAGAGCCAAGGTAGAGGGGTTAGGGGACTGAGCAAGAAATGAAACTTCTTTCCACACTCTTCTAAATTCCATTGCTCAGTGATGTCATGCCTCTTCCTGCCTCTTCCTGCCTCTTCCTGCCTCTTCCTGCCTCTTCCTGCCTCTTCTTCCAGCCTCTTCCTGCCTCTTCCTGCCTCTTCCTGCCTCTTCCTGCCTCTTCCTGCCTCTTCTTCCTGCCTCTTCCTGCCTCTTCCTGCATAAGGGGTGGGCCATGAAATAAATATGTCTCTGTATGCACCCTGGAGGAAAAGAAAACAGTTTTGTTTAGTGAAAATCATGTGTGTCTGTGTGGGCCTGAGAGCCTAGGTGCTCATGTAGAGGTCAGAGGACATCTTGAACAATTGATTTTCTCCTTTGATCCTTGTGAGTCCTGGGGACTAGACTCAGGTCACCAAGCTTAGTGGCAGACACCTTTTGTCCACCAAGACATCTCTCCAGCCCCTGGGGCTGCTTCCATGACAGATCTACACAGTGCTCTTTAGTCCTCTAATCCCTCCTCTAAAATATAAGTTGTTAAGTTTACGGCCCTTATTCCTCATTAGGAAGAAGTTCAGGCTCTGGAGGTTCAAATCAGACAGGTAGGAAAATTCCACTCATTTTATTTGCCCATATTTGTAAGTTCTAGTCTATAATTTCTACCATGTAAGTTCTAGACTATAATGTCTACCATGTAATGTCTAGACTATAATGTCTACCATGTAAGTTCATCTATAATGTCTACCATGTAAATTCTTGACTATAATGTCTACCATTTTCTTTGTAAACAAAGTTCTTTTTTTCTTTTTCAAGGCTAAATCCAAAGTAACAAAATGCATCAGCTACTAACTTCTGCCCTGAGTTCTAGTTAGGTTGTGTCAATCTGATACAAGTAGAGTCATTCGGAAGAGGGAACCTCAACTGAGAAAATGCATCAGATTGGCCTGTAGGTATGCATGTGAAATACTCTTTTGATTTGCTTTTGATTAACGATTGATGTGGGAGGGCCTATCCTACCTTGTGAGCACCTCTGGACAAGTGGGCCAAACCAAAACCAAAAAAAAGCAAGCAATGAGGATCAAGAAAGTGAGCAGCCTGTCCCCATGGTCTCTGCTTCATTCCTGCTTCAGTTCCTATCCTGATCTCTGACGATGATGGACTGTAACCTGGAAGTAGAAGCCGGGCAAACCCTTTCCTGCCCAGGTTGTTTTTGTTGCGGTATTTTTGACAGCAACAAAAAGAAAATAGGACCATGAAGATTGCTGCAAAGATGACAGAAACGTTGGAGGAGGCATATGCAATCTAGACAAGGACAGAGATGTTCCAGTGGAGAGGTCTTTGCATTTATACCACCACAGAGCAGCTGGCACACTGGCCGGTGCTTGTTTAGTGTGTGCCTTCGAAGGCCATTCCTGTTTCTGACAGGTATCCCTCCCATCTGTTTTCAGAATGAGTAAAATCACACATTTCTTCTTCAGTATTCATTTTGTTCTACTTGGGTTAGCATCAGACTCGCCACCCTACAGAACCGAGTTTTCTGCCAGTCAGTATTTACTGAGCACTCCCTACATCTGTGTGTGCACATCATCATGAGGGGGACTGGCAGCTAGGGAAGGGGGTGTGCAAGGAAGAAGAGCAGGAGCCTGTGTGAAGTTATTGGATATTGCTTTACATAGGCAATGAACTGAGATACTATTTTGTTACTATTGTCGTGTATATTCACTTTGGGGGCAGGGACAATTGTGACAACCCCTATCGTCACTACTGTCAGGTTAGAGTTACCTTAAATACATCCCTTTTCAGTGTTGGAGACCAGGAACTCGAGACCAGAGTATTTCTGGGGTGGCTTTCGGGAGTTCTGAGAGAGATCTAGTTTTTACTCTCTCTCCTGGCTTCCCAAAGCTACTGTCACCCCTTGTGTTAATTGGCCCATGTGAATCTTCATGTGCGCATATATATGCCTCTTTCTTCACCTCACCTTCTTCTGTGTGTACCATCTTCTATTTGAACTTCTCTTACAGGGATACTTGTCATTGGATCTAGGGCATGGTTGGATAGGTCAGGGTGATTTCAAGACCATTAATTTAATTGAATCCACTGAGAGATATTTTTCTTTCCTAACAGGATCCCATTTATAACTTCTGGCTGGATGCCTTTCTTTTCTGTTGAGGGAGAGTCACCATTCAGCCTGCCCCATCTGGCACATACTTTGCTTTCCTGCCTTCAGCAAAAAGCCGTTTCCAGGATGATACAATTTTCACTCAGTGACAAGCCTTCTTGTGCCTTCTAGATCCCAGCAAGTGCTCTAGTCAGAATTACCCATAGAATGAAGACGCAGTAACAGGAGGGGCAACACGCATGCAGCGAGGACTAAGAACGTGCTCATGGCATGCAGTGATAGGATGAACTGGAAATAGCACAGTGAGAGTGAACAGTGCTGCATCATGGACAAGTGTATGTGGGGAGCCATCTGACTTCTAGGTGGAGTGTTTGAAAGACTTTCTGAAGAAGTGGACATTGGCTTTGAGAGGCCAAAGAGAGAATTATCTGAAATCACACTGGAGAAGAAACTCAGATACAGAGATAACCACACATAAATTTCCAGTTTGAGAAGTCTTGGAATGCTTGGAAGTCTTGGAAGTGCTTTATATGGCTGGAAGATAAAGAGAAGGGGTCGAACCATGGTGGGGCTGGGATATGGAGAGGAGCATGTGGAATGCCTCACAAGGAACTGCCGTGGCCATTTAGGCTAATCTAACAAAATACCACAGGCTGAGTAGCTTTTCAACAACAGAAAGTTATTTCTCATTATTCTGGCGGTCAGAAAGTCCAAGATCAAGTTGCAACTAGCAGATGGGACAAGGGCACATTTCTGATTCAAAGATGCCATCTTCTCTCTGTGTCTTCACATAGTGAAAGTGGAGAATGAGATCTCTGCAGTCTATTCTTAAAGGACATTTTCTTAATCTGGCCAAGTGTCTATAACAAAGTAGCAGAAGCTGTATAGCACATTCATGGTAATAAGCTATTTTTTCCCCAGTGTTAGAGGCTAGGAAAGCTAAGATAAAGACATGAAAACTGGTCATCTGCCGAAAGGCTCCGTTTAACATGGATGTGCCTTCCAGCTGTGTTATTACTTGGTAGATGGTAGGTGGCCTAGCCAGTTTCTTGTGGTCCCATGCTCAGTAGTAAATGGGATATCTATATCAAGCTCTTGCTCACTAGGATCAGGGAATAGTTCGAAGCAGGGGACAGAAATCTTGTGAGGTTCAGGAGGACACTATCTTCTGGACATGGCAGGACCTGTGCTCCCGTGGGTACACAGCAGCTTTGGTGGCCTATAAAACATCTGCACAAACTGCACAACACCTCATAACACCTGCACAATACCTGTAAAACACCTGCACAACACCTGCACAACATCTGTAAAACACCTGCACAGCACCTGCACAACATCTGTAAAACACCTGCACAGCACCTGCACAACACCTGCACGACACCTGTACAACACCTGAATAAGGTTAAGCCAGTTAAAATTCCAGCAAGATGCAGGGAGGGGCTCAGGAAGCCTGACCCCTTGCTAAGGAAACTAATAGTTGATGGTGGCTAAGGGAGGGACTTACGGTTCTCTTTAGGGATTTGGCCCTGCTAGGGATATGCTCATACTTCAGCAGGTGATTGTACATTCCTGTGCATACGGGAGGTACTGACTGAACACAGTTCTTAAGGTGGTTTTAATGTAATACTTTATTCATTCTTTAAGAAGATCACACATACATGTAATGTGTTCTGGCCATATGCATCCCACCACTCTCCCCACTGGCTCTCCCAGATTCACAATCTACCCATCCTGTTTGATTCCTGAGAGAAGCTTTCATTCAGCCAAAGTTGGCCTCAGACTTGCTGTGTAGCCCAGGGTGACCCAGAATTCCTGATGCACCTGTCTCTGCCTCCCAGTGCCAGTTTATGAGGTGCTAGGAACGGGCTCCTGCATGCTGACTGAGCCCTACTCCAAATGATACTACTACTGTGCTAGTCTCCAACACAGACTCTGAGACAGACACAACTTGCTCTCAGAGATCTTTGTTTCCAGTTCTCTTAACTTGATACCCGTGGTACAATACTGATGGAATCTGCTTCTAAACCACATGACTTCCCCTGTTCTTTCTACCTGTTTTTCTGAACCTTGGTGTATTTAAGATCTGTGTTACCACATTTAACACCAGATTATTGAACTGTATGCTTTCCATCACTTGCCCAGTTTAAAGTAGGCCACAGTCTCTCTAGAGTATGTGCTGAACAGTATATAGGTACCCAGGGTGTACAGGGGTTGAATGAGTGGATCACACATCTTTTTATCATTAGCCTCTTTGTTTCTTTGTTTCTTTCTTTTAGGTTAGTATACAAAATAATTTTTTATCATGGTATGTTGATTCATAGGCATCATTAAAATTCTTTCCTTTGCTTGAATCTCTTCTCTGTTTCTCTCTTCCTTTCTCCTTCTGTCCTTCCCTCCTTCCTCTCTCCTTCTGCCCCTCCTTCCCTTTCTCTCTCCCTCCCTCATTCTCTCTCCCTACCTTCCCTCTCTCCTTTCCTTCCTTCCTTTTTGAACCTGGAGAATATCATCCTGAGTGAAGTAACCCAGTCACAAAAGAACACACATGCTATGCACTCTCTGATAAGTGGTTATTAGCCCAGAAGTTTGGAATACAGGAAGAACAACCCACAAACCACAAGAAACTCAAGAAGAAGGAAGACCAAAATGTGGACATTTCATTCCTTCTTAAAAAGGGGGAACAAAATACCCATGGAAGGAGTTGCAGAGACTAACTATGGAGCAGAGACTGAAGGAAGGACAAGCCAGCTTAATATAGCTATCTCCTGAGAGGCTCTGACAGTACCTGACTAATACAGATATAGAGGCTCACAGCCATCCATTGGAATGAGTACAGGGTCCCCAATGAAGGAGTTAGAGAAAGGACCAAAGGAGCTGAAGGGTTTGCAGTCCCTTAGGACGAATAGCAATATGAACTAACTAGTACCCTCAGAGCTCCCAGGGAGTCAACCACCAACCAAGGAATACACATGGTGGGACTGATTGCTCTGGCAGCATGTGTATAGTAGAGGATTGCAAAGTCGGTCATCAATGGGAGGAGAGGCCCTTGACCCTGTGAAGGTTCCATGCCCCAGTGTAGGGAAATGCCAGGGCCAATAAGTGGGAGAGAATGAGGTGGCAAGCAGGGGGAGGGGGGGAGGCAACAGGGGTTTGTTCTTGTTGGTTTTTTTTTTTTTTTGGAGGGGAAATTGGGAAAGGAGAAATCATATGACATGCAAATAAAGAAAATATCTAATAAAATAAAATGTTTAAAAAAGAGCACTGACTGCTCTTTCAGAGGTCCTGAGTTCAATTCCCAGCAACCACATGGTGGCTCACAACCATCTGTAATAGGTTCCAGTGCACTCTTCTAGTGTGTGTCTGAAGACAGCTGCAGTGTATTCATGTAAATAAAATATTTTATTTTAGTGGAAACTAACTAACTTTAGCTTTCGTCTGAAGCCAGCATAACGTTGGCTTTAGAACATTCCCATCTCCTTGGGTCCATACTGCTTTGGTCTCTCTGTCAGCTCAAAAATTTGCAATGATAATTGCCTTGCCCCCGGAATGTCCCAGTTGGAACAAAGTCAGGCAGGAGTGTGCCATTCCACCTCTAGGAAATCGTCCTGGGAAGGACCATGCTCAGCACTCTTGCTCTTTTGGGTAAGGGTGCCCATGGGTGTAAGCTGCAGGAAGATCAGCCTGAGGCAAAGGCGCCTTGGTCAGAGGCAGTAAGGAGTGTTAACACAGTGCTTGGAGCAACAAGGGATTAGCTTGCTTAAGATAGAAATGTATTTATACCATGACTCTAACTTCATTTCAACATTTTATGCAGAGGAACTAAAGGTTGTATATCGTTTCAGGGAAAAATGTAGAGATAGGATCCACTTACATACAATATCTAGTACTCTGAATAAGGCAGGTTTTAGCGTTGTTAAAAATTTCTTTATTTTTATTTTGGGCAGGTGCATGCTTTGCTTCTGTTTATGTATGTGCACCATGTGTCTGTATTGCCCTTGCAGGCCAGAAGAGGGCGTTGGATCCCTGGAACAATTTTGTTGTGAGCTACCACAATCAAACCAGGTCCTCTACAAGAGAAGCCAGTGCTCTTAACCACTGAGCCGTCTTTCCATTCCCAAGACAAACTTACTTAATCTTAAATTCAGCTTTCTGACACTTAAGTAGGAAAGAAAATATCTGCTTCCACAGAAAAACTGAGTGGTCTTTCCATGTTGGTATCTGGAGAGAAATCGTAACAAGACAACCATCCCTGTTCCTCTTTGAGCTGCTGTAAATTACTTATAAGTGATTTGGCAACTCTTCCAGCTTTGTATCAAAGCCTAATTCTAAAAAATTTAAAGCATGACTGCTGTGTCAAAGATGTATTTAACTCATTAATGAAGGAACAGCAGGGTGTTCAAGTGGCTTCAAAGAAAAATTGAAAAACCTTGAGTATATAAAGATTTGGGGGACCGGGCTTCAAGAATAACACTGCTAAATTTAGATACAAACTGTTTAGTTCCTGAAGATAGTGAGGCTGTAACCTTTGAGGTCCAGTTTCTACTGTTTTAGAATCTGCATTTCTCAGACAAGAAGAAAATTCTCCAGTTAGCGCATTCCACCAGAATTTGTAAATACTAACGGCAGCTAGAAAGGAAACCAGTAGACCTTCTCCTAGAAGATTAAATAGTAAGGCGGAGACCTGTTACAACTGAGAACTGTTACCATGACATCAAATGCCATCGGGGAGACGGTGTCACTCCTGCTCTGGGGCATACAGTCTGAATTTTACCTTTGCTCCCATGTTTGGAGTCCACATTTGATACCAGTTTCCTGTCACGATGCCCTGTCTGGTCAATATCTCCAGTTATCTGTCATCCCACCCTACCTTGCCCCCATAGGACTCTAAGTGCTCTTTTTTTTTCCCATGAGCTATTTGTAGCCCAATTTTATTCTATGATATTTTTCCCTTTCTTGCCTCTTTTTCAAGTCGTTATTTGAATCTCCTTAACTCTGGCACTGAAATCTGACTTCAGCTAGATGGGCTGAGTACTTTACCAGCCTTTTTAGCTCTAAATAGTTAAAATTTGATAGTCATCCCCAGGAAGGAAAGCATTGCCCAGTTTTTTTTTTTTTCTGTGCTTTTGAAATTTAACACAAACAGGCACAAAGTTCAAGAAACTCTGAGGAAATCTGGCTCCTTTGCCCTGCTCCAAACTCACCAGATCTAAAAGTTTAACTTAAGACAAATGCTCCCTTCTCTGGTGGTGTGTATTTTCGAATCAATTTTATTTTGACTTTTAAATGGTCAGGAGTCTTCTAAGCCAGCATTTCAGAGCTATTTGGGAAGTGAATTTAGGAAGCCTTAGCCGGGGCGGGTGGCTCTGCTTGAGTTTTTTGTTTGTTTGTTTGTTTGTTTGTTTCTTGTTTCATGAGAGTAGAAATGCATCTGCTACAGTCTGTCCTGGTTGAGTAACTGAAATCCCATCTCTTCTCTCAATCAATGCTCTCACTGAACGACCCATTATGCTTACTAATAAGTCCTCAATTCCATTGATGAAGACCTAATATATAACACATATATAATATCCATCTTCTTGATTGGCAAGCTTTTATGTCAATCTGAAGTAGCTAGATGAAGCCCTGTAGATACCATCTCTTGACATGTCCCTTATAAGTCAATGCCACGGCCCCCTGTATTAGGTATCTTTCTGGTGATGCAGTAAAGTCTCGTGACCACCAGCAACTAACAGAAGAAAGAGTTTGTGTTGACTTAGGATGCCCGAGGGATGAGGCCATCATGGTGGGGTGGCAAGGCAGGGCAGGGCAGCAGAGTGGGGATCTGGCCACACAGTGGAGCAAGGCTGTAATCTTTCAACCTCTGACCCCAATGGCATATGTCCCCCGGCAAGCCCCAGAGTTCAAGTGCATGGGGCTCTAGGAGACATTTCTCATTCTAACCACCTCCCTGGAACTTCTCCCAGGAGAAGTCCTCCCCGAGTGTGTCATACTCCTATAAAACACAACCTACAACTGTGGAATCTCAACTGAGACAGTGCACCCATTCCTGTCTGTGGGAAGCAGGTGATATGGTTACTGCCAGGACCAAAGCTTCCTGTACTTAAGCTCCAGAAGAGAGAACAGTGGGGACTTCTTGAGGGATATAGATTCCTGACCATAGGAAATGGAGCAAGAAAGGCTCAAGTGGCAGAGGTCACCCCCCCCCAAAGCTGAGAGCCCATTGCCTTAGGCCCTAAGGACTTGCAAAATAGAGGTACCCCAAAGTCGATCGTCAAATAAGAGGGAGCAAAGTGAAGGATCCTGACCTATAAACTTAACATTTTTTTTACATTGCTAATTTGTTTGGGGGCACTGGAGCCTGACAGAGTTTCCAGGAAAACAAAAAACAATGCTGATTAAAATTTAATTCTATCACGGGCTTTATATTGTGATAAAAATCTTAGATTCTTTATAAGGAGGTTAAGTCCCTGGTTGATTCAAGCAAATTTAGTTTCTCTGAAGAAGAACAGGATGAGGTCCAAGCATGACCCACTTTCCCTCCTCAGGGTTCAGGCTCTGGTTGTGTTCCCCCACCCCCCATTCTCCTCACCACCACAGAGTATTGCATCAGACAGCACAACAGAGGGATGCTCTTGTTGCTTGGAGAGTAGGCAGGTTTGGCCTTCTTCCAGCACAAAAGAGCTTGTCCTTAGGCAGATGAAGCTAGGATTGGTTCACTGGGCTGCGTGTCCTTAGTTCCCTGGCCCGAGCCTTTACCTGTTGGTTACAAATAGTTTCATTTGCTTTCGGGGGTATCTCTTTATGCTTTTGTCTGTGTTTTGTATTGAGATATTAACATGAGATCTTGGGACAAGCAAAGATTGTAGTTCAATGGCAATATGTTTATCAAGTTAACAGATGTGGGCTTGTGATAGAAAATCTTGGATGTCAACTTGAAACACCTGGACAGAGAAAACATCAATTGAAGAACCCCCCTCTATCAGATTGGCTTGTGGGCATGTCTTTGGAACAATTTCTTGATTGCTAACTGATCCAGAAGATAGTAGATTCCCGTGGGCACCATGCAGGGGCAGGTGGGCCTGGTATATTATATATATAATATACCAGGCCCACCTGCCCCATATATATATTCAGACAGGTAGCTGAATTTAAACCCAAGGGCAAGTCAGTAAGCAGCCGAAGAGATCCATTCATGGTCTCTGCTTCAATTTCTTCCGGGTTCCTGCCTTGAGCACCTGCCCTGGCTTCCTCTGATGATAGTCAATGACATATAAGATGAAATAAACCCTTCTTGCCAAAGTTGTTTTTGTATAGAACGTTTTATAACAGCCACAGAAGTCAATAAGAACAGTTCCTCTACCAGATGAGCTCAGAAACATACGCAGCAGCTAAGGCACTTCGTGCATTCCTGCCATCCGCATGGTACTAGCCGAGTGGCCTAGGATACAGTCAGCTGTTGCTTTCAATTCTTTTCTCCAGGAGAAGCAGGAAAACAACAGATGCTGCAGACCATGGTTCTGAAACTTCTGAATCCACACAGGACCACGACCCACATTCAGTTTCCTCCTAGAATTGACAACTCAGTTTAAACACTTAAGAAATGTTCTGGTATGTGAATCAGTTTTGCTAGGAGGATGGCAGAGGGTAGTGTTCATTTGTGCGTGTGTGCGGCTTATGTGTGTGTGTGTGTGTGTGTGTGTGTGTGTGTGTGTGTATGTGTGTGTGTGTGTGTGTACACCCTAGTCTTATTCTTAACTATACTTTGATTTGCTATTAACTGTATTAAGGGACTGGAGAGATGGTTCAATGGTTAGAAGGTGTGTTACTTCTGTAGAAGATCAGAGTTTGCCTCCAAGCTCCTATATCATGCAGCTCTCAGATCCTGTAACTCCAGTTCCAGAGGATCTTCTTGGCTCCATGGCACCTGCATGCATATGCTTCACGTATATGCAAACACACAGACATAGACAGAAATCTAATATTATACGAATCTTCAAAAGTTCTTTGTATTTGTGCGTGTGGTATGTGTGTGCATGTGCATGCACTTAGGTATTGTGCATACATGCAGGTGCAGGTGCCTGTGCCCATGTGTGTATATGCTCATAGAGGCCAGAGGCCAACATCTAGTGCCTTCCTTGGTTGCTCTCTGAGTCAGGGTCTCTCTTGGGCCCTCAAGACTTAAGCTAGACTGGCTGTCCAGAAAACTCCAGGGACTTCCCTGCTCTGCTTCTCCAGAACTAAGATTACAGACATGCGCTGCCACACATGGCTTTTTATACAGGAGCTGGGATCTGAAGTTAGGTCCTCATTAACCTGGCAAGCTTTTTACTGGCTAAGCCATCTCCTAGCCTGTTTTTCAGTTTTCTTTTTCTTTTTCCTGTTTTTAATTTAGTATTTACAGACTTTACATGCAGGTCATTTTTTCCCTTACTTGTCTTTAAAGTACAGGGTCTCACTGTGTAGCCCAGATTGTAGGTTGTCCTTGGATTCGTGACCCTCTTCCCTTTGTCTCTGAGTGTTGGGACTACAGGTGTGCACCTTCTGCAATGGCCTAGATGTACAGCTGATTATCATGCAAACAGCATGGGCCCTTTGGGTGTCCCTTCTAGGCCCCCAAATCAAGTTTTTTTTTTTTTTGCCAGAGTTAGTGATTTGTCCCTTTCTTTTATTCATGAGCTATATGCTTTTTATTCCCATGCATGCTTCTCTAGTTTAATAAATGTTTTTACATCCATAAATGCTGCATATTTTGGTGTGCAGGCTTTCAATTTTATACCTATTGTATAGTTTTCTTCTGTATAATTTTTCATTACTTACTTATCCATTCTCTGAGGAGGGTTCCAGTTTTCTACTCATGACAAACAGTGCCACATGGAATATTCTTACCCATCTCTGTGTCAGGGTTCTCCAGAGGGATAGGCTAAAATAGAATTGCTAACTTTCGATATGAATATCTTCAACTTTAGTAGTCAATGCCAAATTGCCCTCCGAAGAGAAGTATTGGAATGCCTCACACATTCTGGAAACTAAAATATTGTCAGGCACATACATAGCAAATATATTTTCCAGTCTTTTGCTTGTCTATTTTTTTTGTTCATGGTGAATATTTTTCATATAATTTTAATTTCAGTATATTCAAAGATACCAAGATTGTCATTATTTTTGGCTTTGTGTGTCATCGTCTGAAATGTTTTGTTGTTTTAAATGCAAATTGACTCCCATAGTCTTGGCCATTTAAACACTTGGTCCCTAGCTGGTGGCACTATTTTGGGGAGAGTTAGGAGGTGTGGCCTTGCTGGGAGAAGTGTGTCACTGAGTGATGGCTTTGAGAGTAAATGGCTTCATCCACTTTCAGTTTGTTTTTTCTGTCTCTATCTCTGTCTCTCTGTGTCTTTTTCTGTCTCTTTATCTCTTCATCTCTCCATCTCTCTGTCTCTCTCTCTGTCTCTGTCTCTCTTTCTCTTTATCTCTCTGTCTCTGTCTCCCTCTCTCTCTGCTTCATGCTTGCCATTGAAGGTATAGACTCCTCGCTTGCTTTACCAGCCACCATGCTTGCTATTTGTGGTCATGGTTCTGCATCACCACCATGGACTCCTACCCCACTTGAGCTACAAGTCCAAGTCAACTCCTTAAGTTGTCTTTGCTCATGGTGTTTCACCATCACAGTGACACGGAAGCAGGATATATGGTGGCTTCCTTCTTTCCAGGGCTCTTCATCCTTAATCCTCAGCTCCTCAGTGGGAGCAGAGTGTGAATCGCTGGATGCCAGGTGAATACCATCTTCTTTATTTTTTACTTATTATTTTGATGTGTGTTTGTGTTTGTGTGTGTGTGTGTGTGTGTGTGTGTGTGTGTGTGTGTGTGTGTGT
>JADRCD010158152.1:7305-17886 GCA_019843815.1 Montemys delectorum
GGATGGATGGATGGATGGATGGATGGATGGATGGATGGATGGATGGATGGATAGGTGGATAGATGGATGGGTGGATAGATGGATGGGTGGGTGGATGGGTGGGTGGGTAGATGGATGGGTAGATGGATGGATGGATGGATGGATGGATGGATGGATGGATGGATGGGTAGCATCAGGATAACATGTATAAACTGAAGTTTTCCCAAGCAAACCAAGACACACATCTCCCTAAACCTCACATGTGAACTTAAGGCCAAACAAACCTAAAAATTAAGATATAAAAAACAGCAGTACATAAATGTGGTCACTGTGGATTTATCTGGACTATAGATTTTTTTTTTTAATAATTAGAAGTAGATTTGTGTGATGCATTACATTAATAGATGAAAGAAAGAAATGTGTGTGATGGCCTCACTATCTGTGAAATAATTAACTTGCATTCAGCCTGAAAATTCTTAGCAAACCTGGGAGTCAACAGGAACTTCCTTAATCTGCTAATGTGTATCTGCTGTCTCCTGAGAGGAAACATCCTGCTTAATGGTAAACCATGAGAGTTGAGATATTTTCCTCTGAGGCCTGTAACGAAACAGTGATGACAGAGAGCATGAGCTCATGTAACATGATGTAGCGGGGCGGGTTGAGGGGCCTGGCTTATGCAGCAAGGAAAGGAAAAAGAAATAAAGTGGATGGAAACAGAAAAAGTAGACAGAAGTTATTACTTATGGATGGTCTATGTATGTAGATCCAATGGAAGCTACAGAAGAGGTTTCAGTTCATGAGTAAATGTCATAACTATGATGACTATGAGATCAAGCTATAAAAATCAATTACATTTATCTATACACTCAGAGATTCATCAACATCATATTTGAGAAGATATGTTGCCTTTAAAAACACTTTTAACTCAAGAAGAAGGAAGACCAAAATGTGGACATTTAATTCCTTCTTAAAAGGGGGAACAAAATACCCACGGAAGGAGTTGCAGAGACTAACTATGGAGCAGAGACTGAAGGAAGGACAAGCTAGCCTAGTATAGCTATCTCCTGAGAGGCTCTCAGTACCAGACTAATACAGATGTAGAGGGGGCTGGCGAGATGGCTCAGTGGTTAAGAGCACTGACTGCTCTTCCAAAGGTCCTGAGTTCAAATCCCAGCAACCACATGGTGGCTCACAACCATCTGTAATGGGATCTGATGCCCTCTTCGGATGTGTCTGAAGACAGCTACACTGTACTCACATAAATAAAATAAATAAATCTTTAAACAAAAAAATTAAAAAAAAATACAGATGTAGAGGCTCACAGCCATCCATTGAACTGAGTACAGGGTCCCCAATGAAGAAGTTAGAGAAAGGGCCAAAGGAGCTGAAGGGTTTGCAGCCCCTTAGGATGAACAACAATATGAACTAACTAGTATCCTCAGAGCTCCCAGGGACTCAACCACCAACCAAGGACTATACATGGAGGGATTTATTGTTTTGGCAGCATGGGTATAGTAGAGGATTGCAAAGTCGATCATCAATGGGAAGAGAGGCCCTTGGCCCTGTGAAGGTTCTGTGCCCCAGTGTAGGGGAATGCCAAGGCCAACAAGTGGGAGAGGGTGGGGTGGTGAGCATGGGGAGGGGGAGGCAATGGGAGTTTTTTCTTGTTTTCATTTGTTTGTTTGTTTGTTTTTTGGAGGGAAAATTGGGAAAGGGGAAATCATATGACATATAAATAAAGAAAATATCTAATAAAAATAAAAAATAAAATAAAAACACTTCTAGTCAACACATAGAAGAATGCAAATTGATCTTTTCTTATCTCCCTGTACAAAGCTCAAGTCCAAGTAGATCTCCTCCACATAAAACCAGATACACTGAATCTAATAGAAGAGACAGTGGGGAAAAGTCCCAAACACATGGGCACAGGCCAATAGTTCCTGAACCAATGGCTCATGTTCTAAGATCAAGAATCGACAAATGGGACCTCATGAAACTGAAAAGCTTCTGTAAGGCAAAGGACACTGTCAATAGGACAAAACGGCAACCAACAGATTGGGAAAAGATCTTTACCAATCCTATATCTGATAGAGGGCTAATAATCAATATACACAAATAACTCAAGAAGTTAGACTCCAGAGAAGCAAATAACCCTATTAAAAAATGGGGAACAGAGCTAAACAGAGAATTCTCAACTGAGGAAACTCAAATGGTTGAGAAGCACCTAAATAAATGTTCAACATCCTTAGTCTTTAGGGAAATACAAATCAAAACAACACTGAGATTCCACCTCACACCAGTAAGAATGGCTAAAATCAAAAACTTAGGTGACAATAGATGTTAGTGAGGATGTGGAGAAAGAGGAACACTCCTCCATTGCTGGTGAGATTGTAAGCTGGTACAACCACATGGAAATCTGTCTGGCAGTTCCTCAGAAAATTGGACATAGTACTACCTGAGTGAGGACCCAACTATACCACTCCTGGGCATATACACAGAAGAAGCTCCAACATGTAATAAGGACATATGCTCCACTGTGTTCATAGTAGCCTTATTTATAGTAGTAAAGGTGGAAATAATCCAGATGCCCCTCAGCAGAGGATTGGATACAGAAAATGTGGTACATTTTACACAACAAAATACTACTCAGCTATTAAAAACAATGACTTCATGAAATTCACAGGCAAATTGATGGAACTTGAAAATATCCTGAGTGAAATAACTCAGTCACAAAAGAACACACACAGTATATACTCACTGATAAGTGGATTTCAGCCCAAAAGTTTGGAATATCTAAGATTCAATTCACAGACCATATGAAGCCCCAAAAGAAGGAAGACCAAAATGTAGATGTTTCGGTACTTCTCAGAAGGGTGAACAAAATACAGGAGGAAATATGGAGACAAAGTGTGGAGCAGAGACTGACTGCCCCACCTGGGGATCCATCCCATTTACAGCCACCAAACCCAGACACTATTGTGGTTGCCTGGAAGTACTTGCTGATGGAAGCCTGATATGGCTGTGTCCTGACTGGCTCTGCCAGAGCCTGACAAATACAGAAGAGGATGCTTGTAGCCAACCATTGGACTGAGCCCAAGGGTCTCAGAAGAAAAAGATCTCAGGACTCTGAGATTCTTAAACTGTGAGATTCTACACATGATGTGATGCCCATAAAGAGAAAATTGAGTTACCTTGAAAGTCAGAGCTTTGGTTCCTCAAAAGGTGCATGGAGTGAAAAGATATACCCAAGTGGAAGAAAAGATACTGACAAGATAATTCACAGAGTTTTATTGTTCAGAATACTTAAAGTATTCCAAGTAAGAAGATGGAAGACAACTTTTCTAGTAAATAGGAAAAGTTCCCTGAGCACAATGGAAGCTCAAGTAGTCAGCCAATGTGGAGAGATGGTAGCTTAGTTTGATTGTAAGAGACTCTGATAAAGCACTGACCAAAAGCAACTAGAGAAGGAAACAGTTTATTTGGCTTAGAGATTACAGACCATGATCGATGGGAGTCAGAGCAGATGCTCGAGGCTGGAACCTGGAAGCATAGACCATGGAAGAATGCTGCTTATTATCTTGCTCCCCATGGCACTGCCCACAGTAGATTGCCTTCCCACTTCAATCATTAATCAAGAAAACACCCCACAGTCATGCCTACAGGACAATCTGATGAGGCAACTCCATCAGGTTCCCTCCTCCCAGGTGGCTCTAGTTTGTGGCAAGTTGACAAAAAACTAACCCTAATAGATGGCTCAGCTCCTAGGAGCAACCAGAGTTCAGTTCCCAGCACCCAGGTCGAGCAGGCACTCACAATCTGTAACTGAAGCACCAGAGGACCCGACATCCTCTTCTGGCCTCCTTGGGCACCTTCAGGCTGACTATAGGGTACCCAGCCCTAGCACTGACACATTCAGGCTCCAGGATACTCACTACACATCCCTAGCTGCTGCAAGTCACAGCTATTCACCATATGCACTGGAACTGAAGAGTCATGAGTGAATGTCACTCCTGATCCTCAAAAGGCCCGAGCCAGATTAGCAGGCCTCTGCTAAGCTTGGGGATAGAGACTCATTCCCCTACAAAGGTGGAGATTTATGAAAACTTCTTTTTTAGATTATTAATCGATTGATCAATCAATTAATTTTACATCCAGACTACAATTTCTCCTCCCTTCTTTCCCCCTCCCACCCCAACCAATTCCCTTCCATTTCTCCTCAGAAAAGGGGAGGTCTCCAATAGATATCAACAAGCCATGGCATATCAAATCATAGAAAGGCTCACAAGTGGCAGGGTAGCCAGGACAGGACCCTCTCAACCTCTGTCTACACCTAGGAGTGACGGCAGTGGTGGATCCGCAGCCCTCTCTGCCCCTTCCCTGCAAGCGGAGAGCCTGCCTTCAGGGAGTGCTTTAACTCAGGGACTCTGGTAAGATCCACCATTCTCTCTCCGGTGACTTTCTAAGGTGGGACCAGCCAGGAGGCACAGGCCTTACAAGTGGCAGAGCAGCTGGGACAAGATCCTCTCAACCTCCATCCACACCTAGGAGGGACAACAGATCCACAGAGCCCTCTCTGAACCTTTCCCACAAGTGGATATCCTGTCTACAGGATGTGCTCTGACCCCAGGACTCAGGACGGACAACTGATTCATAGCCATCTGCACCCGGGTTTTACCAGAGGAGAGCTGATCTCCCAGAAGTGCTGACAGACCCACAGGAGGAACAAAGCTCTAGTCAGAGACAGTAAGCACATCTAATACCAGAGATCAACAGATGGCGAAGGCAAACATAAGAATCTTACCAACATAAACCAAGATGACTTGGCTTCATCAGAACCTAGTACTCCCACCACAGCAAGTCCTGGATATCCCAAAACACCAGAAAAGCAAGATGTGGATCTAAAATCATATCTCACAATGGTGCTAGAGGAATTTAAGAAGAACATGAATAACTCCCTTAAAGAAATACAGGAGAACACAGGTAAAGAGGCACAAGCCCTTAAAGAGGAAACAAAAAAAAATCCCTTAAAGAATTACAGGAGATCACAAGTAAACAAGTAGAAGCACTTAAAGAGCAAACTCAAAAATTTATTAAGGAATTACAGGAAAACACAAACAGGTGAAGGAATTGAGCAAAACCATCCAGGACCTAAAAATGGAAGTAGAAACCGTTAAGAAATCACAAAGAGAGACAACTCTGGAGTTAGAAATCTTAGGAAAGAAGTCAGGAAACAGATGCAAGCATCACCAACAGAATACAAGAGATAGAAGAGAGAATCTCAGGGGCAGAAGATACCATAGACAACACTGACGCAACAAGAAAATGCAAAATGCGAAAAGTTCCTGACCCAAAACATCCAGGAAATCCAAGACACAATGAGAAGACCAAACCTAAGGATAATAGGTATAGAAGAGAGTGAAGACCTCCAACTTAAAGGGCCAGTAAATATCTTCAACAAAATTATAGAAGAAAACTTCCCTAACCTAAAGAAAGAGATACCCATGAAAATACAAGAAGCCTATAGAACTCCAAATAGACTGGACCAGAAAAGAATTCCTCCTGCCAAATAATAGTCAAAACACCAAATGCACAAAAGAAAGAAAGAATACTAAAAGCAGTAAGGGAAAAAGGTCAAGTAACATATAAAGGCAGGCCTATCAAAATTACACTGGACTTCTCACCAGAGACTATGAAAGCTAGAACATCCTGGGCAGATGTCATACAGACCCTAAGAGAACATAAATGCTAGCCCAGACTACTATATCAGCAAAACTCTCAATTACCATAGATGGAGAAACCAAAGTATTCTGTGACAAAACCAAATTCACATAATATATTTCCAAAAATCCAGCCCTTCAAAGGATAATAAATGGAAAACTCCAACACAAGGAGGGGAACTGCATCTCTGAAAAAGCAAAAATGTAATCTTCAAACAAAACTAAAAGAAGATAGCCACATGAACGGAATTCCAACTCTAACAACAAAAATAACAGGAAGCAACAATTACTTTTCCTTAATATCTATTAATATCTCTAACAACAAAAATAACAGGAAGCAACAATTACTTTTCCTTAATATCTATTAATATCTCTAACAACAAAAATAACAGGAAGCAACAATTACTTTTCCTTAATATCTATTAATATCTCTAACAACAAAAATAACAGGAAGCAACAATTACTTTTCCTTAATATCTATTAATATCAATGGACTCAATTCCCCAATAAGAAGACATAGACTATCAGACTGAGTACGTAAACGGGACCCAACATTTTGTTGCATACAGGAAACCCACCTCAGTGACAAAGACAGACACTACCTCAGAATAAAAGGCTGGAAAACAATCCTCCAAGCCAATGGTTTCAAGAAAAAAGCTGTAGTAGCCATTCTAATAATGAATAAAATCGACTTTCACCCTAAAGTGATCAAAAAAGATAAGGAGGGACACTTGATATTCATCAAAGGTATGATCTATTAAGATGAACTCTCAATTCTGAACCTCTATGCTCCAAATCAAAGGGCATCTACATTCATAAAAGAAACTTTACTAAAGCTCAAAGCACACATTGCACTGCACACAATAATAGTGGGAGATTTTAATACCCCACTCTCTGCAATGGACAGATCATGGAAACAGAAACTAAACAAAGACACAGTGAGACTAGCAGAAGTTATGAAACAGATGGTTTTAACAGATATCTATAGAACTTTTTATCCTAGAACAAGAGGATATACCTTCTTCTCAGCACCTCATGGTACCTTCTCCAAAATTGACGATATAATGGTCACAAATCAGGCCTCAACAGATACATGAAGATTGAAATAATTTCTTGTATCCTATCAGATCACCATGGACTAAAGTTGCTCCTCAATAACAGCATAAACAATAGAATGCCCACATACACGTGGCAGCTTAACAACACTACTTAATGATAACTTGGTCAAGGAAGAAATAAAGAAAGAAATTAAAGATTTTCTTGAGTTTAATGAAAATGAAGCCACAACATACCCAAACTTATGGGACACAATGAAAGCAGTCCTAAGAGGAAAACTAATAGCTTTAGGTGCCTCCAAAAAGAAACTGGAGAGAGCATACTCCAGCAATTTGACAGCACATCTGAAAGCTCTAGAACAAAAAGAAGTAAATTCACCCAAGAGTAGTCAAAGGCAGGAAATAGTCAAACTCAAGGCTGAAATCAACCAAATAGAAACAAAAAGAACTATACAAAGAATCAACCAGGAGCTGGTTCTTTGAGAAAAATCCACAAAATAGGTAAACCCTTAGCCAGACTAACTAGAGGGTACAGAGACAATATCCTAATTAACAAGATCAGAAATGAAAAGGGAGACATATCAACAGACACTGAGAAAATCCAAAACATCATGAGATCCTACTACAAAAGCCTATACTCAACAAAACTGGAAAACTTAGATGAAAGGGACAATTTTCTAGACAGATACCAGGTACCAAAGTTAAATCAAGATCAGATCAATGATCTAAACAGTCCCATATCAGCTAATTAAATAGAAACAGTCATTAATAGTCTCCCAACCAAAAAAAAAGCCCAGGACCAGATGGGTTTAGTGCAGAGTTTTATCAAACCTTCAAAGAAGACCTAATACGAATACTCCTCAAACTATTCCACAAAATTGAAAGAGAAGATACTCTACCCAATTCGTTTTATGAAGCCACAATTACTCTTATATCTAAACCACACAAAGACCTAACAAAGAAAGAAATCTTCAGACCAATTTCCCTTATGAATATCGATGCAAAAATACTAAATAAAATTCCTGCAAACCGAATCAAAGAACATATCAAAACAATCATCCACCATGATCAAGTAGGCTTCATCCCAGGGATGCAGGGATGGTTCAATGTACAGAAATCCATCAACGTAATTCACTACATAAACAAACTCAAAGAAAAAAGCCATATGATCATCTCCTTAGATGCTGAGAAAGCATTTGACAAAATCGAACATTGCTTCATGATAAAAGTCTTGGCAAGATCAAGAATTCAAGGCCCATACTTAAACATAGTAAAAACAATATACAGCAAACCAGTAGCCAACATCAAACTAAATGGAGAGAAACTTGAAGCAATCCCACTAAAATCAGGGACTAGACAAGGCTGCCTACTCTCTCCCTACCTTTTCAATACTGTACTTGAAGTCCTAACCAGAGCAATTAGACAACAAAAGGAGATCAAAGGGATACAAATTGGAAAGGAAGAAGTCAAATTATCACTATTTGCTGATGATATGATAGTATACTTACGTGACCCCAAAAATTCCACCAGAGAGCTCCTAAACCTAATAAACAACTTCAGCAAAGTAGCTGGATATAAAATTAACTCAAGCAAATCAGAGGCCTTCTTCCACACAAAGGATAAATAGGCTGAGAAAGAAATTAGGGAAACAATACCCTTCACAATTGTTACAAATATAAAATACCTTGGTGTGACTCTAACTAAGCAAGTAAAAGATCTGTTTGACAAGAACTTCAAGTCTCTGAAGAAGGAAATTGAAGAAGATCTCAGAAGATGGAAAGATTTTCTGTGCTCGTGGATTGGCAGGATTAATATGGTAAAAATGGCCATCTTACCGAAGGCAATCTACAGATTCAATGCAATCCCCATCAAAATTCCAACTCAATTCTTCATAGACTTAGAAAGAGCAATTTGCAAATTCATCTGAAACAACAAAAAAACTCAGGATAGCCAAAACTATTCTCAACAATAAAGGAACCTCTGGTGGAATCACCATCCTGGACCTTAAGCTCTACTACAGAGCAATTGTGATTAAAAAAAAAAAAACCTGCATAGTATTGGTACCGTGACAGGCAAGTAGATCAATGAAACAGAATTGAAGACCCAGAAATGAACTCACACACCTATGGTCACTTGATCTTTGACAAAGGAGCTAAAACCATAAAGTGGAAAAAAGACAGCATTTTCAACAAATGGTGCTGGCTCGACTGGCAGTTAGCATGTAGAAGAATGCAAATCGATCCATTCCAATCTCCTTGTACAAAGCTCAAGTCCAAGTGGATCAGGGACCTCCACATCAAACCAGATACACTGAGCTAATAAAGTGAGGAAGAGCCTCAAGCACATAGGCACAGGGGAAAATTTCCTGAAGAGAACACCAATAGCTTATGCTCTAAGATCAAGAATTGACAAATGGGACCTCATAAAGTTGCAAAACTTCTGTAAGGCAAAAGACACTGTCAATAGGACAAAACGACAACCAACAAATTGGGAAAAGATCTTTACCAACCCTATATCTGATAGAGGGCTAATATCCAATGTATACAAAGAACTCAAGAAGTTAGACTCCAGAGAATCAAATAACCCTATTAAAAAATGGGGTACAGAGCTAAACAAAGAATTCGCAACTGATGAATACTGAATGGCTGAGAAGCACCTAAAGAAATGTTCAACATCCTTAGTCATCAGGGAAATGCAAATCAAAACAACCCTGAGATTCCACCTCACACCAGTCAGAATGGCTAGGATAAAAAACTGAGGTGACAGCAGATGCTGGAGAGGTTGTGGAGAAAGAGGAATACTCCTTCATTGGTGGCGGGATTGCAATCTGGTACAACCACTCTGGAAATCAGTTTGGCAGTTCCTCTGGAAATTGGACATAATTCTACCAGAGGACCTAGCTATACCACTCCTGGGCATATACCCAGAAGATGCTCCAACATGTAATAAAGTCATATGCTCCACCAGGTTCATAGCAGCCTTATTTATAATAGCCAGAAACTGGAAACAACCCAGATGTCCATCCTCAACAGCCCAGATGTTGAGATTCCTCAACAGAGGAATGGATACAGAAATTGTGGTACATCTACACAATGGCGTACTACTCAGCTATTAAAAACAATGAATTTATGAAATTCTTAGGGAAACAGATGGATCTGGAGAATATCATCCTGAGTGAGGTAACCCAATCACAAAAGAACACACATGGTATGCACTCTCTGATAAGTGGTTATTAGCCCAGAAGTTCGGAATACTTGAAGTACAATCCACAAACCACAAGAAACTCAAGAAAGAAGACCAAAATGTGGACGCTTCACTCCTTCTTAAAAGGGGGAACAAAATACCCATGGAAGGAGTTGCAGAGACTAACTATGGAGCAGAGACTAAAGGAAGGGTACTCCAGCCTGATATAGCTGTCTCCTGAGAGGCTCTGACAGTACCTGACTAATACAGAAGTAGAGGCTCACAGCCATCCATTGAACTGAGTACAGAGTCTCCAATGAAGGAGTTAAAGAAAGGACCAAAAGGAGCTGAAGAGTTTGCAGCCCCTTAGGACGAACAACAATATGAACTAACTAGTACCCTCAGAGCTCCCAGGGACTGAACCACCAACCAAGGAGTACACATGGTGGAACTGATGGCTCTGGCAGCATGTGTATAGTAGAGGATGGCCAAGTCTGTCATCAATGGGAGGAGAGGCTCTTGGCCCTATGAAGGTTCTGTGCCCCAGTGTAGGGGAATTCCAGGGCCAGTAAGTGGGAGAGGGTGGGGTGGTAAGCAGGGGGAGGGGGGAGGGAACAGGGGTTTGTTCTTGTTGTTTTGGGGGGGGG
>JADRCD010158153.1:4827-29674 GCA_019843815.1 Montemys delectorum
TTCCTTCCTTCCTTCCTTCCTTCCTTCCTTCCTTCCTTCCTTCCTTCCTTCTTTCCTTCTTTCCTTCCTTCATCTCTCCTCCCTTGCTCCTTCACTCACCTCTTCCTTCCTTCCCCCCTCCTTCAGCCACCTTTTCTTCCTTCCTTCTTCCTCCTCCCCCACCTCTTTCCTTCTTTGTTTCTTTCAAGATTATTAAGCTATACACCGAGGTAGCCCTGCAGCTACCTTGGCTCTCTTATTTCCCTGACATGTCTGCTTCGAGCTGAGCCAGGGATTTTCACAGAGTGCTGTTTCTGTTATTATTTTATTGGCTGGTATCCAGTTTGTTGGCTTTTTCTCAGAACTATGACTGTGTGAAGCTGTAAGATTTGGATACAGCTGAGAGTGCAGGAAGGACACAGTTGGCCTTTTCTTCTTTGAGGTTAAATGGCTTAATTCCCAGGAAGTGGGGAAAGTTCTTCAGGGACAGGAATCCCACCCATTGCCTCTTAGCAAGTACCTCCTCTTCATAGAACTTACAGAAAGTAAGTAGACTAGGAAGATTATTCAACCATCTGTCATTCAGTTATCCATCTGCCCATGCACCAGGCTAACTATCAAGTCCCTATACTCTTAATAGGTATTGAGCAAAGCAGCTGTCTAACCAATGTTCCTTAACCTCTCCTAAGGAAAAACTGGGGGAAGGTTATATATTTTATTTTTATGTGAGAGCATTTTTGATGCATGTATGTATGTATGTATGTATGTGCATCATGTGCATGCCTCCTGCTCACAGAGGTCAGGAAATGTATTGGATCCACTGAATTGGAGTTATGGATGATTGTGAACCACAGTGTGGTGTCTGGAAATCGAACCTGCTTCGAGCAGTAAGTGCTTACTTAATCAATGAAGTCTATTTCTCTCCCCATCAGTCTTCTTAAAAAACCCATTTGGGTGGTGGGTGAGGCTGTGTGTGCATGTTGCATGCAGGTGTATGTGGAGGTCAGAGGTCAATGTGAAGTGTCTTCCTCAGTCACTCTTTTCTTTAAAAGGCAGTGCTGCTCATTGACCATGGATCTAGAATGGCTTGCTAGCAAACTGCCTGTCTCCCTCCCACGTTCTGGAGTTACAGACACAAGCGCCTGGCTACTAGTGTTCTGAACTTTACCAACTGAGCCAGCTCCCCAGTGCAAGGTTCTTAGCCTGTATCACTTTATCTCCCAGTTTGTGAAATGTGGGTGTTGATCACTTACTTTGATCCCAGACATCATTCATAAGCCACTGTTCCCACTTCCCAACAGAGTGAGGGTTAGGCTCTGAGATTCTAAGACAGTTTCGCACATGAAATGAGAATCAGATAACTGATTAACAGGCACGTAAAAAATGGCATAGGATGTATGACAAACCTCAAGTATTATTTCTCATACACAGTAGTTGATTTGATGCATAAAAACTACTCCTTTACTCCCTTCAGGAACAGGGTCTGGTGCCTTCTTTGTGTGTGTGTGTGTGTGTGTGTGTGTGTGTGTGTGTGTGTGTGTGAGATGAGGGATGGGGGGGGGAGACAGAAAAATGATATGCTGTGATGCTGCAAGTATATGGATGCTGGTACAGGGCCAAGGCGTGCAGAGGGAAAGTGCCTAGGTCCTGGAGTTGAACAGGCTCTCCATCCCAGTTCTGGCTCCATTGACCTCTTCCCAGCTGTGAAACCACTGGTGACGTTCCTAATGCCTTCTGTTTTTTTATTGTTTAATTTGCAAAACATGTATATTGATCATGCTGTCTTCCCAGATTTGTGGGGAAGTTTAAAAGAGGCAATGCAAATCGATGCCTGTTCTTGGAAAAAGCATGCCTTCCTTGAAACTCATTTTACTAGACCACTTAGTATTCCAACCACTCCTTGACTGGGAGAGGTTAGGGCTCTGGGCTAGCCTTTTCTGAAGTCTACCAAGTTGTACATTGGTCTCTTAGGATACTGATAGATGCAGGGTTAAAGGGGATTTAATAGTCAGATTAACTAGGGACATGGAGGAGAGTCACATGCCATTAGGTAGCATTCTTTAATATGGGTTTCTAGCATAGTACAGCACGACTCCTGACCCTCCAAATGGGGCTGTGGGACTACAGCTTCATCTAAGCATATTTGACTTCCAGGCCTTTTCCACTAAAGTTCACATAGGGGACGACCTCAGGGTGGCTGTGTAGGGAAAGCTGCTGTACGTAAATCAATCCATACTCACTTCTGAGTATTTTCTCTGCATCAGACAATGCAGAAGGGCAACAGAAGAAAATGTCATGACCTTGCCTTCATGTTTCTGAGAGGCTTATTAGGAGAAAATGAAGCCGAACCATTTTGATAACACACGTCACTCTAAATTTGGAACCAGGATGCTCTGAGTCAAATAAAAATGGCTCCTGTGTGGGGTACAATAGGGAGTGAAGGGGACTGAGGCAAACAGGAATGTGGAGGGCATTCTGAAGGGGAGACTATCAACTCAACTGTGACCCATTGTGTTATTTTAGTTTTCTGTTTCTTGATAGATACCAAGGAGAAAATATTTTAAAGGAGAACAAATTTGTTATGACTGATGGTCTCAGAGTTTCCAACCTACTATCAGCAACCTCCCTTGTTTCTGGACTGTGGACAGAGTATCTTGGTGGAAGGGTGTAGTGAAACAGGACTGCTTTGCATCATGGTCACCTGGAAGCAGAGACAGAAAGGGCCAGTCACCTTTCATTGATACATGTCCCACTTGCTTACTTTGGTGGTTTAAACATGCTTGGCCCAGGGAGTGGAACTATTTGGAGGTGTGGCCTTGTTGGAGTAGGTATGTCACTGTGAGCGTGGGCTTTAAGACCCTCATCCTAGCTGCCTGGGAGCCAGTCTTCTAGTAGCTTTCACATGAAGATGTAGAACTCTCAGCTCCTCCTGCACCATGCCTGTCTGGATGTTGCCATGTTCCTGCCTTGGTGATAATGGAGCAAACCTCTGAACCTCTAAGTCAGCCCCAATTAGATGTGGTCCTTATAAGAGTTGCCTCGGTCATGGTGTCTGTTCACAGCACTAAAACGCTAAATAAGACACTTATTGCAGCGAAGCCACACCTCCTAAACTTTGTGCTATTAGCTGTGGACAAAGCCTTCAACTCCTGAGCCTGTGGTGACATTTCATATTCAAACTCTAACAGCCATCGTTGCCAAGTAAGGGTGTGAGCTTAGGATTGCCAGATCTTTGAGACATTCACAAGAATTGAGTAGTCTGGATTTTTTTTTTAAATGCAAAAATATACCACATTTATAAAAATCCTTACGAATATAACAGAGGATGACACAGTGCACCTATGAGCCGGATTTAGCCCACATAGTTTTATTTTGTAATCTTTGGTCTTTGCCAGTCATTCTCAGGTGGGATTTATTTGTCACTTGGGACATCTGCCAATGCCTGGGTAAACATTTTGTCACAACTGGCATTACAGGCAACAAGGGACAGAGGCTGCTAAATACCCTTGTCAATAGAAAACAATTTGTACATCTATGACGTTCAAAGTGCCAAGGGAAAGGAGTTCAGTCTAAGCCACGAGGCTTCAGGTGTTGGGAAGGTGTGACTCTGTGGTTTTTAGTCTTCCTGCCTGAATGACTTTGGAAATGGCCTTGTTCTGGTTGGTAAAAGAAGATACTTGTATTAATTGACGCTCCAGGGACTTGCCAGCCCAGGGCCTGAGGTCATATGGGTCCTTGTATTGGCAGTGACCTAGCACAAAGGCTCTGTGCAGAAATGTCATTGATGGAAAATTATAGATATGGATGAGACAACAGGCTAGGAGTGTTCCCAACCCAGAACACTGTTTGTCCTTTGGATGAGTTCCAAAGCTTCTCTCACTCAAATCTCACTCAAGACACTGGGAAAACAATTGACGCTGATGTTGAAAGGCTCCTAAATCATCCTGTATAATTTTTGTTTTTAGAAACTGCTCTAGTTTAATATGCTACTGTCCTTCTGAATAGAGACAGCCTTTAAGAAATGGACTTTGAGTCCCGGCATTGCATGTGTGTCTCTGTATCTCCTTGGCTGTCCTGAGTAAAGTGATTTTCTTATCTTTGGGGCTTATTTCAATTGTTCCCACAAAGAATGTGAATCAGGGTATTAGATAGGGTACATGGAGAAAGGGTGATGCTAAGACCAAGAGAAGCAGTGATGGACAGAAGTCAGATGATGCAGTTTGCAGGCTCCTTGGCTCACACCTAGCTCACTGCCGAGCATGCTCATCTCCAGGCAGCCTGAGTCACTCTCTGGCTGCTGGCTTAGTTTGGGATTATAGAACAGCATAAACTGAGCGGGCTCATTTTATAAATAAGAAAGATCATGGTTCCACAAGCTGGGAATCTAAGATGAAAGTGGCAATGGATTCAATGTCTGTTGACAGCCCCTCTCCTGATCCATAGTGGAGACTTTCAAGCTTCACCCTTCTGAGGTAGAAGGATGGAGGGGGTCTATTGTCAGTACCACTTACAAGGATCCTGAACCAACTTCAATTGTGTTGCTCTAAGAAAACATTCTGGCCAAAACAAACTGCCCAGACAAGGTTTATTTGGTTTACAATTCTAGGATATAGTCCATCACAGAGGAGAGATCAAGGCACGAACTTAAAGCAATCAGTCACATCACATCCATAGTCAAGCTAAAGGTGAATCAAATGGGCGCACACTTGCTTTTTGGCTGTTTCTGCTCAGCTGGTTCTCTTCACTACCATATAGGCAGGGTCCAGTGCATGATGAAATGGTGCCACTGATTTTCAAGGTGGATCTTCCCGCCTCAATTAACTACCAAGACAGTCCCTCAAAGACCTGCCCACTGATCATCTTGATCTATACAAATCCTCAAGTGAGGTTCTCTGTTCAGGTCTTTCTAGATTGGGACAAGTTGTCCGTTGGAAGCTAACCATCACAGAGTAGCCCCACGTGAGAAAAAATCTTAGTCACTCCCCAATGACCTACCTCCATGTATAGTCACCTCAGGAATGAGGTTTTCAATGCTTAATTTTGTAATAGTCAATCCTCTGTATCACTCTTGTTGGCACCGTACCCTCTTTTATTCAATACGCTACAAGATTTTTCCAACTGGGATATGTTTCTTGGGAGGAAGAGCTTTCTGAGCTGTTGAAAAAGAGACAGGGCTGCATTTCAGGATTTCTGGATATGGACCCCACCAACCTTCCAAGAATATGTGTGACTTATTTTATTCTGAGTTTCCTTCAGGGTCTCAGGAGCTGGGCAGCATTCAGGCGGCCACGACAAAGTCTTCTGGAATGGTAGGGCAAACCTGAGGGTTCAAGGGTCATGACAAAGCAGATCCCTGCCCTGGTTAAAAATATACCACCCGTATTTGCTTCTGTGTCCCTGCTAGGCTCTGTGACCCAGAGTCATTGCATTGAAACCTTTATGCCTTCCCTCTTTGGGCAGCGATTGCTCTTCCAGCAGCTAGCTGTACCTTTCTCTTTTCAGGTTAGGGAGTTCAGTCTACCAGCATGATAGGTATGTGAGCAAACACAGGTAATTTGTGCCAGTTCAACATGCACACACATTGATATGCAGAATGCAGAATGAAGGGGAATAGTGACCGGTGCCTAGTCTTGGTTTAGGTTTCCTTTAAAGCGGACATTGCAAGTAACACTGGAGGCCACGCTGACTGGGAGTGGATCCCAGGAGGCCTTGTAACAAAATGGAGAAGTCAGATCTAGACTGAAGAAAACAGGAGACAGGGATATTTTCTGTCCATGCATCCATCCGTCTGTCTGTCTGTCTTTTTCTTTCTTTTGTCCTCCTTTTCTTTCAACCAAATAGATTATATTTAGTTGGTTAGTTTGTTTGTTTTTCAGGCAACACAGCACTAAACATATATTCACTATAACAAAATACATGAATTATTAAGTGTTACCAAACAGACTAAATTATAAGACCTATGATCTGTACTTTCAGGATTTTGTAATCTACCATAAACACTCATGTATGTTCATTGTTAATTTTTGGGTCAGTCAGAGTAGAAAATCCTAGAAAATATTCTTTTATTGCCTATAAATAATTTGATCATGAATATATTGCAAAGTTTAGGGCTAATCATATTCTAGAAATTCCAAATTTCAAATAATATATTAGTAGTACTTGTGAAATATCTTAACCAAATCATTAAAATTTATAATAAAGTTGGGCTAAAAAGATGGCTCAGTGGTTAAGAGTACTGACTGCTCTTCCAGAGGTCCTGAGTTCAACTCCCAGAAGCCACATGATGACTCACAACTATCTGTAATGGGATCCAGTGTCCTCTTCCTGGTGTGTCTGAAGAGAGGCACAGGGATTCTCACCAAGGAAATTCAAATGTCCCCTGAAGATGGCCATGTAGGTGAAGCCAAAAGGAAAAGGACTAGTTGAGAAAAATTTCTATTTTCCAGATCACTTCCACTATAAATTAGAACAGAGGCCTGCCCTTTCTCATTATGTCAAAAGACCAGAAAATATTTCACAGATATTTTTTGTTTTATAGTTTTTTAAATTGAAAATAGTCTTTTTTATAATCAGGATATACGATATCCTGATTATAGCTTCCCCCTACTCCTCCCAGTTCTTCCCCTCTCCCCCCCCCCAGATCCACTCCCTTTCTGTCTCTCATTAGAAAAGAACAAACTTCTAAGAGATAACAACCAAACATGATAAAATAAAATATAATAAGATGAAAAAAAAAAGGCTTCATATCAAAGTTTGACCCAGCAACCCAACAGGAAAAAGAGTCCCTAGAGCAGACACAAGAGTCAGAGGGGGACCAGACACGTTTTCAATCAAGTGAGTAGCTGGTTCTTGACTCTACTAGAGATTTCCAAACAGTAGTGTGGATCATGTTTTCCGAACTGCCCAAAATGGCCACTATTGAAGCTGGGATATTTGAGAGCCAATATATCCCTGTATCAGGTATTAAGTGTTACTTTCGGAAGAGCAATTTCCCAGAACTCTAGTCTTGTCTTCCTTGTAGAACAAGCAGATTCCAGTCACTGAAGCCCTCAGGCAGACAGTGGCAGGTGTTCAAGCAGCTCCAGGACCTCAGTGAGTACTGAGGCATTCAGACTGGGATGGCATGACACTTGCTGTAGTATATTGATTTAAATTGCTATTATCATTGTAACACTTATACAGATGAAAGCCAACTGTAATATTCTTGGGCTTATAGCTTGTAACAGATTGTGCTAAGAAGCAAAACATGTTTGAATATTACATTTTTGAAGCAGTAAAACACAGTGCAAGTCAAAATCACAATACCTTGATGTGATGCATGATGTACTTTGGACAAACAAGATGAAAATTTACAGTGCAAATATGCTGACTACCAAGAGGCGATTATTCCAAAATCTACATAGCTAGATCTTGTGATAACTACAATCTCCTCTGCAATGTTCTATTCCTTTTGGTTTTTTTCCTACATGCAAAAAAAAACCAAAAAACCCAAACCAAACCAAAACAAAAAAGAAACCAACAACAACAACAAAACCATCTTATAGCTATAAAGTTTTCAAATCTTTACTCAACCCAAGTACATTCTTTTGTTTTTTAATTTTAATTTGATGAGGCTCTTAATTAAAACTAATTGACATAACACATTAAGGGAAAAAAATCTATTGAATAACAGGGGGATTGTGAGTGTGGTGGATGTGGAAGTCAACCTTGTGAAAGAAAACGTTGGATGGAGGGCAAGGAGCCACAGTATTGTCTCCTGCGATGACTCCTTGAAGAGTCCTGATCTGCCTCACATGGCATTAGATCTAAGAAGGATCCCAGCACACTGGTGAAACAGTAAAAATGAGCCCAGGCCAGGGTGGTGGCTGCTTCCTCTGTCTGCACAGACGTCATCACAGGTGGCAATACTCCCCATATTCCTTTTGAGTTGCATCATCAGGCAGGGCTTTCATTGGAGCATGGTGACAGTGTGGTGAGATAGGATTAGCCAAGGATTTAGGGGCGTGGGATTGGCTCAAACAACACACACACACACACACACAGGCTTATGGGCTGAGCAATAAACTCAGATCTGCACCTTGATGCTGGTCTCTGGAGTTGGATGCCCTGGGATTCATCACATGACTGCATTGCCTCTCACCCCCAATCCATGGTCCTGTTCCCACAAGTGAGGTGGCTCAACAGGTAAAAGTGCTTGCTGTTATGCCTAATAACTTCACTTCAATCCCCCAAGACTGACAAGGAGAGAAGCAACACTTGCAGGTTGTCCAAGACTGACAAGGAGAGAAGCAACACTTGCAGGTTGTCCTCCGACCTCCACACCCATGTGGTGACATGCATGTTCACATGCAGACAAACACAAGCAAAATAAATTTAAAATGCAGGAGGGAGATAAGGATCATTTCCTTCTTCTACATGTAGCTTTCCCCTGTGGGCAGCACCATTTGTTGAAGGTGCTGTCTTCTCTTTGATGTGTATTGCTGCTCTCCTTGTTGAGAAGCAGGGGGATGTGAGAGAAGTGTGGGCTTATAGAGAAAAAGGAAAATAGAAGAGCCAAGAGTAGTAGGTGGCACATGTCTGTAAACTCCACACTTGAATAGTGGAGATAGAAGTATCTGAAATTTGAGGCCAGCCTGGGCTACCAAACAAGACCCTGCATTAAAAAATAAATTCAATCTATCAACACAAATGATGTTGGGAAGCTTGAAGAGTCCCAGGAATCGCTGAGACTCTGTAGAAAGCATTGAAGGAACGACACAGGGGTTTACAACAATTCACACATGGGTAGAGTGTGTTTTCCTAAGCTTCACGTGCTGGCATAGAGGTGTTGAAGCTTCTTAGAGGCTGGGATACTGGACAACAACTAGATGGTGAGGCACAAGCTCAGCAAGAATCTATATTGGTCTCTTGTGAATGATTTCTCACAAGAGATAGATGTTATAAAGCAAAGCTGCTCATTCACCTGGTTTCTTCAGCTATTCCCTTTCCGCTTCTGTTGTGACACCATCAAGGGAATCCTCACTATCGGATGAGTAAGGAGGGAAGGCTACTTGCTCTTGAAATTTGGAGCAAGAACTCTGCAGACAAAATTAATCTACAAAGCACCCTGCCTCTGTTTTTTTTTTTTTTTTTTTGTTACAGCAACACAAACCAGACCGATGGTCATAGTGATGTGAACATCAAGGTTCTACAGAGGAAAGAGTGCTAGGGGAATATCTGAGAATAGTCTGGCTTCCCACAGTCCCTGCTCTGTAAATGAGCTGAAAGGACATGTGTTCAGGAAGATTATTTGGGCATCTGGTTTCATCTACTTTGATTAACAGAGCAGAGTTTCTTGTAAGAGGAGGTTGAGGCTGACTTAATGGAAGGGAATCCATGCCTAGCACTGCAAACAGCCAAATACCTATGGCTGGCGAGGTAACGGACTCTAGAAGAAAACCCACTACTACCACTTTCCTAAGTGAGTCCGGCTTTTACCTGTGTTCTAACTACCTCCTTATATGCACAGATAAGTGTAGCTCTTGCCCATCAGCAACGAGTCTTCTTTTTGTAGTCCACAGACCATTACAGAAAGTCACAACTTGTCAAAATGAAGAGAATATACAGTTGATACATCTGTAACACAATACCTCAGGCTCAGGGAACCTCGAAGAGGAAGGGATAGAAGAGTGTTAGAGTCAGAGGACCAGCGCGTTAGCTACAAGGTCATGACTTCTATATATGACAAAATGTTGTTGCATCATAAAATCAACAATATGGTTGCCTAAGCAAGACCTGAACGATGACATCAGTCAATATGGGAATACAAGTAGGGGACGTCTCACAGGTCTCCCCTAGATGAAGAGCTACAGCCAACTAATGGCTGCTAACTCTATGCCCCAGTATAAGGGGAATGCCAGGGCCAGGAAGCAGGAGAGGGTGGGTTGGTGAGCAGGGGGAGGGGGGAGGGAATACGGGGTATTTCAGAGGGGAAACCAGGAAAGGGGAGAACATTTGAAATCTAAATAAAGAAAATACCTAATTAAAAAAAAAAAAAAAGAACAAAAGGGAGATTTGCTCTTCTTCGTGCTCCTTGATCAGTTACTCAATCTCAAGTGATTGTCTGTGAACATACACTTATGAGTAGCACTAAATGGACTCAGTAACTTGTATTTTTAATATCTATGCATATATGTATATATGTATGTGTGTATCTATCTATGTATCTATCTAAAGAAGATGAGGTCATAAATTTGAGAGAAATTTGGGGAGACACAAGGAGAAATAGAGGGGGAGGGGGATGCAAATGATATAAGTTCAGTACTCACATATGAAAACCTTTAAAATAAAAAACAAATAAATAAATAAAATGAAGTAAAAAAAGAAGAGAGAGACATGGAGATTGTATTGCTTTGATAGAGAATCACCAGGTTCCAAGTAAATTTATTTGACCTACCTTTCTCTAATCATAGAAACATCCCCACAAGAAGGCCATTAGGAATGAATGGGTTGTAAAAATCTGCTTGAGATTATTTTCTATCTGTATTTTTGGTCATCTGAGTCTTAACAAGGGATTTCATAGTGACGTATATGCTCAGAACTGTAAGTCTTTTTTAGTTATACATAGCTCAAGTGTGTCTGTCTCTGTCTTAGTCTGGTTTCTGTTGCTGTGCTAAATACAATGACCAAAAGCAACTTGAGAGAGCAAGGTTTTAGTTAGGTGCATAGTTTGTGGTCCATCATCCAGGGGAGCCAAGGCAGGAGCTTGTAACAGAAACCATGGAGGAATGCTTATTATTGGCTTGTTCCCTCTGGCTTGCTCAGCTATATTCCTATGCAGCTCAGGCTTGTGGGTAGGGATGGCACTATCGGCAGTGAGCTGTACTCTCCTAAACCAATCAGCAATCAAGAAATGCCTTACAAACATGGCCACATGCTGGTCTGATGGAGGCACGTCTTCAACTGAGGTTTCCTCTTCCTAAGTGTATCAAGCTGATGACCAAGATTAAACATCACAATCAGAACACTTGGAAAAGGCTCAAGACAAACATCAAAACAGGGCAGTCATTTAAGAATGTCCTGTGCATGGCTTGGAGGCACCAGAACAGAACAGGCTCAAATGCACAAAAATTTAAGTATTGTCTTTTTCTTCTTTTGCTACTAAGTGGGTTTTTTGGGGGAGGGGGTAATATCTAATGTGGTTATGTATGTATATTAAAGAACCCACAAATTAATGATATTTTTGGAGGTGTCAAATGGTAGAAACAGTTTGGGAAGGGAATTTGGGCAAATTAAACCAAAGCCTAACAAAGACATTTTTGTCATAGTAGTGAGAAAGCTGTTTATTCTCTGGAAATAATTAAAGGTGTGCGAATGTACTTCAGCTTTCACTGCAGTATTAATTAGAAGACACCAATCCTAGATATCTAAACCCATAGGAACAGAATAGGAGTAAGAGATTTGGTTTTGTATGTATGCATATATTTTAAAAACCACAGGACCTTTGAAAACCTTATCAGCAAAAGAAGTTAAAACACACACACACACACACACACACACACACACACACACACCCCTTTAATAATAAAATCTCCTCTACAATGGGCCATGTGTGGACATATGCTGAGAATTTAGACAATTTGAAACAAGAATCAAAATACTTCTGCTGGTCATTTGCAGCTATTTTTTTCAGTCCTGGTTTATTTTCCTTGTGTATTTTTGTTTTCTCATTTTTCTACAATTTAGATACAATCTATTTTAGTTAGTTTGTTTTTGTTTTGTTTTGTTTGTTTGTTTGTCTTGAGACAGGACAATCCTGGAACTTATTCCATAGACCAGACTGGCCTCAAACTCACAAAGATCCACCTATCTGTGCCTCCCAAGTGCTATCTGGGGTTAAAGGGGTGTGTTACCACTTTCTGAGAATAGAATTATTTTCAAATGATCATGTTTTAAGAAAAAAAACAACCTTCTTCATAGTTCTATTTCTAGCATTGGTGATGAAAGAAGCAGGCGATATTTAAAAATTATTCTTATTTGTATATGTGTGTATTAAAAGTATATGTATGTATACACATGTCATGGTGCATGTATGGAGGTGAGAATATAGCTCACAGGAATTACATCTCTCCTTCCATCATGTGGATCCCAAGGTCATCAGCTTTGTCAGCAAGGGCCTTTACCTGCAGGGTCATCTTGCTGGTCCCCGAGTGATTTTTAGTAAATACGCAAATAGTTATAATATGTGTAATGCTTTTATATGCATTGTTGGATGAATGACTCATGATATCCTATAAAGTATATAATGCTTCTTATTGATACAATGTCTGTTTGTAGGAAACTGAGCAGATGGAAACTTGCATGCTTTTAGACAGTGAAGAACTTGAATTCAACCTAGTTCCACAGGTTGCCAGGCTCCTATGATCCTCACCACACCAGCTGACACCTAGGTCCCAAGGGAATTTCAGAAGGACTCTCCCACCCCTGCTTCCCATTGACCAGACTTCTGTCCTCAAATTGGCTTCCAGAAGCCAATAACTCTTTTCAGGCAGGCAGAGGCATAAGAGTTTAGTCTACCTGATTTGAAATACCAATAACCATTGACACATGAGCTGATATGAATTGCTGCCTTTCTCTTCTTCCTTGAATAATGCGACCCAGTATTAGAAAAATAGTGTCTTAGTGATAGGATACAAGATAGAGAATAGGCCAAGCTCTTTTGGACAGCCTGGTGGTGGAAAGGGACTTAGCCTAGCTAGGGTAGAGTTCAAGGTTCAAGGTAAACCTATGCTCTATTCTAGTGGGCTCACCTCATCTAGGTGAAATGAATACATGAATAAATGAATGAAAACTGACTCCATTTTCAATTAGGATAGAGTATTCAAAGAGTTAAAGATACCAAGAATCAAAGAGGGAGGGACTAGAGAGAATTTGCAAAGAGGAAAATATTATTATTTACTTTATAACATATGTGTGTATGTTATAAAGTACATATATATTTTCCATATATATGGAAATATATTTCTTATGTATTTCCATATATATATGTACATACATATATGTATATGATGATGATGATCTCAGCATGATCTCATGATTTAGATTCAGATGGAAGGTTCTACCTTGCCATTTAATTGCTACCAAGCTGAAGAAAAGGGAATGTGATGGTGGGCTTTAATTTTCAGTTTGACACAACCGAGAATCACCCTGGGAGAAGACTCTCAATAAAGAATTGTCTACATTGGGTTGGCCTGTGGGCATATTTGTGGGGGATTGTATTAATTAAGCAAATTGATATGGGAAGATACAGTTCACTGTGGGCAACACCATTCCCTAGGCAGAAGGTTGGTCCTGAACTATGTGAGAATAGAGAAACTGAGTACAAGCAAGCAAGCCTATCTTTTCTCCACTCTTGACTTTGGGTTGATGTGCTGTGACCAGCTTTTGATGTTCCTTCCTTGACGTGCCACAATAATAGACTGAAACTTGGAACTTCAAGCTATTAAACTCTCTTTCCCTTCACATTGCTTTTAGTCAGATAATTTTATCACCGCAACAGAAACGAGACTAGAACAGGGGCCATTGGCCCTGAGCTTTTCATGCGTTGCAAGATACGTTTTGATTCATAATACAGAGTAGTTTGACACATGTTAAAACATCTGTCCTTGCATGTTGTCATTTGAGAGGCTCCTCCCAATAACTCATTCAGACAGATACAGTCTCCCATAGCCAAACATTGGATGGAACTTGGGTACTCTTATGGAAGAATAGGAGGAACGATTGTGGGCACTGAAGGAGATAGGAACTCCACAAATAGTCAATTAACCTGGACCTCAGGTTAATTTGGCTCAGGTTGGGCTCTCAGAGTCTGAACCACCAACCAAAGAACATACACAGGCTGGACCTAGGCCTCCCTGCTTCCCATATGTAGCAGATGTGCAGCTTGGTCTTCTTGTGGGTCCTGAACAAATGGAGCCGGTACTATCCCAAAAGCTGTTGCCTGTATGTGAGATATATTCTTCTACCTGGGCTGCCTTGTGTGACCTCAGGGGGTGTCTTAGTCAGGGTTTCTATTCCTGCGCAAACATAGTGACCATGAAGCAAGTTGGGGAGGAAAGGGTTTATATAGCTTACTTCCATGTTGCTGTTGATCACCAGAGGAAGTCAGGACTGGAACTCAAGCAGATCAGGAAGCAGAAGCTGATGCAGAGAATATGGAGGGATGTTCTTTGTTGGCTTGCTTCCCCTGGCTTGCTCAGCCTGCTTTCTTATAGAACCCAAGACTTCCAGCCCAGGGATGGCACTACCCACAATGGGCCCTCCCCCCTTGGTCACTAATTGAGAAAGTGCCCCACAGCTGGATCTCATGGAGGCATTTCCCCAACTGAAGCTCCCTTCTCTGTGATAGCTCCAGCCTGTGTCAAGTTGACACAAAAAACCAGCCAGTACAGGGGGTGAGGATGTGCCTAGCCTCATAGCAACTTGATGTGCCAGAGTAGGAGGATACCCAGGAGCCCCCCCTCCCCACATACTTAGGAGAAGGGGAGGGAGCATGGAGGAAGACTTGTGGTAGGGGTGACTAGGAGGGAGTCAGTGAGTGGGATGTAAAGTGAAAAAGTAAAAAAGGTAAAATTAAATTAAAAAAAAAATCTCTCCTTGACCCTGTGTAAGTATGTAAGTGATGTTAAGCTGACCATTACACTACCCTTCTTTTCTTGTCTGTTTTAATGTTTTTTTTTTAATATGTGGAGCGTTAATGTGCCTCCAGAAGGCAAAACTATACAAAAGGAATACTAGCTGAGTGTTCTCCCTTCTCTGCATCTTCCGCCCTCTTCTTCCCACTCACCCTTTGTGAATAGCCAACTTCATTGCTTTACGTCTTTCCCCTCGTGTTTCTTTCTGAAAAGATCAGCATGTGTATAGATTAGCATGATTTCTCCTTTATTTGCCTTTTATAGCATAAGAGGTAGCATTCTATGCCTACGTCTTCTGCACTTGCTTCTCCATACAACAATATCTGCTAGAATGTGTTCTATGATCATCGCACACTCTTTTTATTTCTTTTTGTAGCTGCCTAGTAACGCAAATGTGCACATGCCACAGTTTATTCTGACTTAGTCATTAACTCTTGACAACTAACGCAATTATCATATTAAGGTAGAATAAATCACATTCAGTGGGCTGTGAATTTATGATCATCGGCCTGGATAGTTTTGCATTGTGGTGGAAAGTGTTCCCAGGGGAAGGAAGCCTTCTTAGGTTGCAATGCCAGGGGCTGGAGAGTAGACACAATCAGTTTAGGGATGGGCACTGAGAACATTTCTGGGATTTGGACTAAGGACAAACTGGGCTGGCTCCTGGATTCCATGAATGGCTGGAGACCTCAGCGAGCTCTTTGTATTCTGAGGGGTGGCAGGCTTCAGAAGAAAATGACTATAGGAAGCTCCTAATTATGTTGAGCCCTGTGCTCCAAGATTCTCGGCCTTGAAAAATCCCTTGTATCTGAATCACGTACCTAGGCATCAGTAGAGCTCCACCCTCAATGGTTTGCATTATCAAAGACTAGGAGGTTCCTAGATGATGAGTCTGATCTTTGAGTGGTCTCTGGAACTTTCAGGAGGAGAAAGCTCCATCATTGAATTTAATGCCTTTCTGATGAGGTGAGGGATTAACACAAGGTTTCATTTTGTAAAACTCACTTGTGTGTGCATGTGTGTGTGTGTGTGTGTGTGTGTGTGTGTGTGTGTGTCTGCCTCCCTCATGAGTACAGGTGCCTACTGAAGCCAGAAGAGGGTGTCAGATCCCTCGGAGCTAGAGTTACAGGTTAAAAACCATCTGAAATGGGTGCTGGGTCCTGAACTCAGGTCATGTACAAGAGCAACCAGCTCCTAACTGCTGAGCCATCGCTCCACTCTCTCTCCTTTAACTGCACAGTCATCCCCCAGTATCTGTTAATTCTAAAATTTCCCCGGGGTACTGAAATTCCCAGGTGTTTTAACTCCTATTATGAAGTGGTGTGGTGTTTTGTATATAACCTGGACACATCTTCCCATAACCCCATGGTCATCTCTAGATGCCATCTAGCACCTAATGCAGTGTGAATGCTTTGCAAGCAGCTACACCACACCATTCAGGGAACAGCAACAATAGAACAACTGCATGTGTTGAGTGTAGATGTCTTTTTTTTTTTTTTTAATTTCTTGCTTTACAGTTGGTTGAGTTCACAGACATACACCTTGTGGCTAATGTGGAGAGGAGATTATATTTTTTTTTTGTTGTCTCTGGTGGGTATGGGTAGGGTTACGTGTTGTTCAGAGAAGTGAAAGTGACATTTCTTGTCCACATGCATTAGAGTTACATCCATCCCTCTTTCTTGTATGCTATCGTATTTGATTCTTACAGAACTCCCCTTGGGAAGATTTTATTCCAACTTGATGAGCATAAGATCCAGTGACACTGATACTCTGGCAAAACTGCAACATATACATGGCCCTTAAATACCCCTTCCTTCTTTTTTAAAGGGTAGCACTTCTCATAAACAATGAGACCTACAATAAGTTCTGGTCATAGAAATCACTGCCCTACAGACCTTCTATTCACATTCAGGCAGCACAGGGAATTCACAGTAAAACCTGCCTTTGAGTCTGTAAATACCCAGAAATGTTTTTGAACAAGCAGATGAAGCTGTTTCCAGTATTTGTTTGGCGTGTATTCTGGTTTTCTTTTGGCTTCTGTGATGAAAACACAAGGAATGTGGGGGTGGAGAGGGTTTATTTGACTTACAGTTCCAGGTCATAGTCCATCATTGAGGGAATCAGGGTAGGAATTCAACCAGGATTCTGAAGCAGAACTCAGGGAGAAACTGTGCTTGCTGGCTTTCTCATGGCTAATCAGCTTTCTTATACAGCCGGGACCACCTGCCTAGTAATAACGCAACCCATGGGAGGCTCTGCCCTCTTGTATGAACTATCAAGACCCCACAGTGCAGACCTACCTGATACAGACAATTACTTAACTGAGACTCCTTTTCAGGTGATCCTAGGTTGTGTCAAGTTAGCCGTTAGTGCTAACTAGGACAGCATATTTTATGATTCACACAATTCAATTTTACTTCTTGGTTGGGAGGAGAAAATTTATTTCAAATACATGAAAAAGAGATGAAAAAGTCAAGAAGAACATTAAAGTGAATTAATTATATTGATGATCAAAGGGTTTTTTTTTTACATTTTATTACTGACTTTGGCTAACAATTAAAAATAGAAAAAGAAAATCATAAACTTCTGACAGTATTGAGAAGGAAGCCAAGTCTAGAGTCCTAGTCCTGACTTATCTTTGCTTCTCAAGTATTGTCCCAATCCTCCTTTTTATTGTAGTTTGAATAAGAATGGCCCCAATAGATTCATATATTTGAATGTTTGGTTATTAGGGAATGGCTAAGGGATTAGGAGGTGTGGCTTTGTTAGAGTAGATGTGGCCTTGTTAGAGGAAATGTGTCACTAGGAGTGGGCTTTGGGGTTTCAAGTGCTCAAACCAGGCCCACATGTCTTTTCTGCTGCCTGCAGATCTGGATGTAGAACTCTCAGCTACCTCTCTAGCATCATGTCTGTCTGCACATTGCCATGTTTCCCAACAAGACAGTAATGGACTGAACCTGAAGCTAGAAGCCAGCCACAATTAAATGTTTTCCATTATAAGAGTTGCCATGGTGCATATTTCACAGCAATAGAGGATCAACAGAGACACTTTTATTATAGTTTGTTTCTTCCATGGATAAAAAGAAAGGAAGTCAACAGTAGAAATCGCTTGCGATGAAGAGCAAATGAAGGGCCTGTAAGGAGACTTTCCCCTCCCAAGTTCCAAGTAACAATCCAGCAGGTATACTTTGATGCTGTGGTTTAGATATTGTTGACCTTCCTAGATTTGTCCTCAGGGTAGTGTAATGAGAAGAGGTGTAGAACCATTAAGAGGCTGTATAAGTTAAGCATATTTAGGGTAACAGAGGAGTTGCCTCTCATGGTTCAAAAGAATTAAGACATTTCTCATGGGATCATGGTTAGTTCTCTCTAACAATTCTCATAAAAATCTGAGCTAGCCCAACCTAGTCTCTCTGGCTTCCTGTGTGAAGATGTGTCTTGTCCCACACTGGCTTTCTTTGTCTACCATAAGCTGAGACAAGGAGAGGATTCTCCAAGAGCCTGCTTCTGCTGTCTAGACTTTCATCTTCAAAAACAAATTTCACAGTTCTTCCTAAGTCACAGATACTAATCTCGTAGGTAGCAGAGAAACACAGAAGGCAATGGGGGCAGATGGCGATCTGGAGTCTAGAGAAAGATAATTTTGCAAATTGCTTGAGATCATATACTGCTATAAGGTAGATACAGGATTTAACTCAGTCCACTCTATTTCAAACCCCTACTCTATGTAAAGTGTTCATTTGACTCTTCCCTTTTCAAGTTCCCTATGGATGGTTGGGAAACGCAAACATAATGAGCAGATACAGGTAGTATTTTGGAGAATGCTCACCAGATGTCAAACTCACCATGTAGCAGACCCTTTCAGGAGTGGCAGAAATTTGTCAGAGGAAGCAGGTTGGGAGCTTGGCTATACAAACACAAAGGCAGGTCCTGTCATGATGGAGAATACTGGCATCTCAATCATGAATTGTTTTTTTTTTTTATTTTTGCATTAAAAAATAATGTATTAGGCTACTATAGTTAATCTTAATTTCTGAGGTTGAGAACCAGAATAGCTGTCTTAGTTAGGGTTTTACTTCTGTGAACAGACACCATGACCAAGGCAACTCTTATAAGGACAACATTTAATTGAGACTGGCTTACAGGTTCAAAGGCTCAGTCCATTATCATCAAGGCAGGAACATGGCAGCAGCCAGGCAGGCATGATGCAGGAGGATCTGAGAGTTCTCTCTCTTCATCTGAAGATAGGTGCTAGGAGAAGACTGGCTTCCAGGCAGCTAGGATGAGGGTCTTAAAGCCACACCCACAGTGACATACCTACTCCAACAGGGCCATGCCTACTCCAACAAGACCACACCTTCTAATAGTACCAATCCCTGGGATAAACACATACAAACCATCACAATAGCCACTTTGAGTTTTGCATCCAAGTAAAGTCCCTATATCTCTTGGTAACAGTCCTACCCTTGATGCCATTTACCTTGGAGTAGGTTTCCCAAAGTATGGGACACATACATTTAGCAGTGGCCATGATGCTTTGGACAGTGCTCTATCCTGGACTCAGGTGATAACTGTTTACTTCATCAACAAGATGCTTCCACGTTTTCCTTTGTACATTCTGACTAAGCAAAGGATAAATTGTCAAGCTGTCAGCTGGCAACTCTGAACAGGGAGTCATGAGGCTTAAGCTCCAGCAGACGCTTGAGGTCATCTTCTATGTGCCTCTAGGTAACAGCCACTTCTTCTTCTCACCCTGATCTGTGCCCTTAGGAGGCTGGTTTCCATGGAAATCATTGGAATGTACCAATAGGAGCTGCTAGATTCAGGATTGTCCAAATAACTAACAATTCCAACAGATATTTGTAAGATTCAAGGAAGAGGGAGTTCAAGATGCTTGTTACCAGTTCATGCCCCGTCTACTTAGGTTCTGTCTGGCTCCTGAGGAAGGCTATAATGTCCAGAAAGCATCTCTCCTTTCCTCACATCACCATTTCTGCTCTGTCTACCCTAGACTCTTCATACGTGGGTAAGAATTGCCAGAAACACATTGAATAACCAGTTAATTTTGACTTTCAAATAAATTACAAGTCATTTTAAATATAAGTGGGTCCTACCTCACACATGGAACATAATTATGTGTAAAATTATTTTTTCTGAACTTCAAATTTAACTAGACATTTGATATTTTCATTTGCTAGATCAGCCAAGACTAGGTGTGTAGATAATTATACCCACTATTGCCAGCCCCTTGTTACTGTTCCTTAGCCTTGTTCACAGCTTAATGGTTTCTCCATTGAAATCCACTTGATTTCCACTGTTGAGAATGCCATCTAGGTTTTGATGAATGGAACTCATACTAGTAGGCAGCAATACCTTTTTATAGTACTTTATAGTAATAGCTTTTTATGGTATTGTTTCATTTCTCATTTTGTCTTCTTTTGGTGACAAGTGACATTGGCTTTCTTTTGTAGTGGAATATATTTTAATTAAAAACAAATGTATTTGGGGAGGTTGGGGATGTAGCCCTTCTGGTAGCATGATTGTGTAGCCTGTACAAGGCACTGGATTTGACCCCTACTACAGCGTAACTGAGGTCTGTGGTACATTCCTGTAATTAGAGAACCAATAGTTCAAGGTCACTCTCTGGTATTTCGTGAATTTGGGGATAGCCTGTTTTACACAATACTCTGTCTCAAAATAAGTAAAACTGAATAAAACCAGCAGCTATGTTATAAAAATAATCCTAGAGGAGGGACACATCTATGGCAAAGATCATATATACAAGAGAATGGTTCCCAGTGTTCAGCTAACTTTAGATCAAATCCCAAGGCCACCACATAAAATAGTCACAAATGCTAAGAATAAATGAAAAGTCTTTCAAGTGTGGGGTTTGGGCTTTTAATATCATCATATTTAGACAAGTATTCACACAAAAGACAGAGAGACAGTCAGACAGACACTCTCACTCACTCACTCACTCACTCACTCACTCACTTGCTCACTCACTCACTCCAGGGCACAAAATAATGTTAGATCTAAGACTAGAGTATGAGAACTTAGTCTTGAGCCTGTTTCTTATGAGACCAGAGGCCCTGGCATCTTGCACATAGAGAAGTTGCCATGCCAAACTCTGTTCCCACTCTGCCCTGAAGGCTGGCTGGTGAGAGTAGCCTGGCTCCATGATTGGTGGTGTTTTAAAGCTTTATTGACAGGCCTCATTACTGAGTGCTTCCCTCCCTCAGCATCTCCTGGCTCAGGGCTCTCAGGCTGTAGAGCCAGCCAAAGACTGCCTGGCCTCAGAGAGGGAGGGGCCCCCACAAAGGAAGGCCAAGGCAGTAAAGTAGCCCCCTTCCTCAACAGAACTAGCCAGCAGGTGGCCAGTCCTGACTGGTTTTGGTTGTGTGCTGAGGCCCCAGCCCCACATCCTCTCCCTTTTCAGTCAGTGGTGATCATGTGATTTTCATTTCTGCCCTGTGTAGTCAAGGAAGTGTCTTCCAGAAGGTTCTGACTTGGGCATTCATAAATCCACCTCAGAGGCCTCAACCTGTCTCCCTTCAGTCCCATAATTATTGCAGTGTCCAGCCCAATGTTGAACAAATTGTAGTGTGTAGTTTCATTACAAATAAATAAATAGACTTTCACTAGTCTCAAAAAACAAAACAAAACAAAACAAAACAAAACAAAACAAAAAACAAACAAAAAAAACCCCACGAGATTGAAGACCTTTAAGCCTGGCCAAGTTGGTACTTCAAAGAGAGATACTGAAGAAAAAGTTTTCCCTTGGAAAAGAATACTAGCACATTGCTGGTAAGAGTCTACATTGGTATAGCCGCAATGGAGGCTAATATGGAGGTTCCTAAAAGATCTAAAAGCAGAACTGGCACATGATGCTAATCTTGGGAATATACTTGATTCCTCACTCAGCACCCCATAGAGATATTTGCACATCTGTGTCTCTGGTAATGATGGGCATTAATAGCCAAGGTACGGACCCAGCCTAGATGCCCATCAACAGATGAAAAAATAAAGAAAACTGTGCATACACAATGAAGTTTAATTCGTCCAGAGAGAACTATGAAAGCGTGTCACTTGCAGGAAACGTATGGAGCTGGAGATCACGGTGTTAAGTGAAATAAGCTGCACTCAGATATTCAAATGGCATATTTCTTCTCTCAAGCAAAGGGACCAACAAGGCCTGGAGTACAGGGAAGGAGGGTAAGTGTGAGTGAAGTAAAATGATACATATGCATGACAATGTCGTGAGGAAACCTGTGGCTCTGTAAACCAACTTTTAAAATGAGTTTTAAAAAATCTCCTTGAGGCTGGGCAGTGGTGGCGCACGCCTTTAATCCCAGCGCTTGGGAGGCAGAGGCAGGTGGATTTCTGAGTTCGAGGCCAGCCTGGTCTACAGAGTGAGTTCCAGGGCAGCCAGAGCTACACAGAGAAAGCCTGTCTCGAAAAAATAAAACAAAACAAAACAAAATCTCCTTGAATTTTGGAGGCTTACCAGATAAAAGGAGAGAACTTGCTTACTGAGTGATAAAGATGTATGAATGAATGAAATGAATGAATAAATGAAATGAACAGAGGAAGATGTGGGGTGACTCTTAACCTGGGTACAGTGTGACCTGTCTTTCACATCCTAATCTTTCCCCTCCAGCTATGAGATGACTTGGGGGTATCATTCACTTCAGGTCTTGGGACTACCTTGGGATATGTGACTTTTCCTGAGCCCCTCAGGCTTAGTGTTTCTCAATGTGAGTACCAGGGCATGCATGGAGGTCAGAAGTCCCAGGGGTTGTGCTAGAACCACCTTTATCCACAGAACCATCTTGCCACAGTGTCCAAAGAATACCATGAAGCCCACAGTCATCAAGGATTAGGAAGGATGGAGGGTTCCCTTTGCCTAGTGAAGGGTAGAGGATACATTATTCACACCACCATCCTGACATAGACAATCCTGGGAGCCTTACATGTAGCCTTTCCTCTGGCCTCACAACAATCCCAAGAATGGGAAACTGTCTGGAATAGTATTGGTAATATCCAGTTATTCCATTCTATTAACACAGGAAGGAGATCTTCTAGGAGGAAGATCCTAGCTAGAATCCTGATACTTATCCAAAATAAATGGCATCAGGATCTATAAGATGTTATGGTTTTGAGACACTAGAGATGAGCCCAGAAGCACACTGCAGCTATGTGTTGGAGCCAGGGCTAAGACCTGGTCCTGCAACCTTAGAATCCAGCCTCTTAATACCATAACCCTCTCTGGCAGGATACTTAAGAACGTCCCTCATAATGAGAGGAATAGATGTGGAAGAGTATTCAAATTTATCTTCCCTCCCCTAATAGCTATGTTTCACATGGGATTTTGTGAGTTCCGATCTTAGAACTTACATTTTTGTTGAGTTAAAGAAACATAGAAATGCTGTGGGATGAAAAGAGGCGGGGAGAGATGGAACAGAGAAGGGTTCCAGGTTATAAGATCCGCCTTTACAGAGAAGATACCCTTAGTCACAGGGAATGGACTGCATGAGCAAAGGCTGGAGATGAGGCTAGGGTAGGAGCATACACAAAGAACAATCTACATCTTCTGGTACTCCTGATATAATACACACACACACACACACACACACACACACACACACACTTGTCTTGACCACTCCACTGAGACCCTCCTCATCAGAACTTGGACTCTTCCTTCTCTTGTCTCCTGTTACACAAATCTACTTTCCAGTCCTTAGGTCTCCAGAAGCAAAGAATTTTCCGGGAAATTTAATTGCCTAGCAGAGGATCAAACTTTACCAAGCAAGGACACCTCTTAAGCAAGCATCTCTGCTTTTGTTGCATGGGAGGTTGGAGGAATGGGCTTCTAGTCTTTGGCTCTGACAGCCCAAGTGCTCTTGGTAGGGGCAAAGTACTACTTGGAGATGCTTGTCAGCTGGGTGACCAAATAGGCACATTGGCTTTGTTGGGAAGAAATAAGATGTTTTTAAAAGAACTGGTTTGGTTTGGTTTGATTTTGGTTTTTGTGGTTTTGGTTTGATGTTTGTTTGTTTGTTTGTTTGTTTGTTTTGGCACAATGTCCTATTGCATTAGGACACAAGGAACATCATGATGTTCATATGTATTTTCCTCAGTAAAAGGACAGGGCTGAGGGGGTTGAAGCTTCCCTGCCTCTTTGCAATGTGTATTCAGGGAAGGATAAACAAGTCAGGAAAGGATTGACATTTCTACAGTTTACAAAGCTCTTCAGCATTTTAACCCTTATTGTAACCACCAGGAGGGATGACTGTTATCAACTGTCCCAGATCTCCATAGAAAATGGAGTAAGTGGATTGGAATTTGTTTTCCAACTTAGAAATGAAAATTGAGCATGTGCATAACATCCATGTTTGATGCAACATGTCACTGTGTCATGCTGCCTCTCAGGCACTCATGTGTCCATCACTTAAATTGGGTAGCATGTGACATTTTGTTTGGCACAGAAGCAGCCATTTAATGTTAGCTACAACGGGGCTGGAAAGATGCCACAGCACTTAGCAGCACATACCACTCTTGCAGAAGATTTGAGTTCAGTTCCCAGCACCCACATAGGACATTTCACAGCCATCAATAACTCCACGTTCACGAGATCCAGTGCTGTCTTCTAACCTGTATTCACCTGTATTCACATGCGCGTTAACAGATGCACAATTAAAAATAAAATAAATACTCAAAAGGAAACATTATAATAGTAGCATGTAACTTTTTACTTCACTGCTTTTAAATACGTAGGGAAAAGGTTTTAAAAAGACCATGCTACAGTTGTTGACATCCTTTTTAGCTGTCCCAAGCCGTCTTCCCTACCACCAGAGGCCCTGTGATGGGGTGTCCGGGTTAATACAAGGTGAATAGGGTGAGTTTTGCAGCTGTGCTAGAATGTGTCTTGCTTTGGGCCTGTCACATATTCCCTCAGTTGCTTTAATAAAACAATGGAGACAGCCATCACTGTTTGCGATTCTTCAACTAGATCAATTTAGTGCGTGATGACCAACATGCTGGCAAAGGCCACAGGCATATTCAATAGAATAGAGTGTGAAAGAGTAGAGCAGAAAATGCCACCAAGCAATATTAGTAGAGGATAGCATTATAAAATGCCTACACATATAAATAGGTATGGCCTGCATTATGATATATCATGAGGGTTTTTTTTT
>JADRCD010158154.1:0-40073 GCA_019843815.1 Montemys delectorum
GTTTTCAGAACAGCTTATATATTTCAAAAGTATTTATATACCCAAAAGAAACATAGACGAGTAACTAGGGAGGTGGATTGTAAGAGAACAACAAAGAGTGAGACTGAATGCTTTGCTTGACATTTGTAGCTCTTGTATCAAGTTTGAAGAAGAGGACTTTATAAGTTACTCTTTCTCTGAGATGAATGCTTGTCCAAATTATCACAGCTAATGAACCAAATTCTTACCATCACCCAATGTCTGTGCCACCCTCGAAGCAGAACCATTGTTCATTGAAACAGTTGGTGAATGACATTATGGTAGGCCATCTTAATACCTACACCATTTCTTAAATGAATGTAACTTGTTCTCTGTGGCCTGAGAATAAAGTCACACACTCAAGTCAAATAGCTTTGACCATAGCAGGAAGTCTGCATCCAAAAATCGAGCCTACAACTCATTTCTTGGTGCAGCAGAACTATCAACTCTCAGCTTATCTACAATGGAGGTAAAATCCTTTGGTGATGTCAGGGTCATTGAAGAATAGCCTTATTACAATGAAATCCAATGTCCAAAAATTGTTGTTTTGGGGGGCTTGTGCCATAGTAGGAGCTAAGATTTTAAACTCCACTAAATACAAAACAACAAAAAGACTTTATATATTTATGTTCATTTAGGAAAATACCAGTAGTTATGTATTATTTTGAAGTATACAGTTATATGTTTGGAGTTATTTAAAATTTATATTGAGAAAAATGTATTTTCACTATTGCTGTAGCTGCGTATATATATAAGATTGTTAAATTGATTGTTATTTTATATCAAACAATTTTTATGATACTTATTAGTATTTTTATAATATTTTATAAATTTTAAGGAATATGACAAAAAAGATACTGTTGGTATTGAAAGAGGTCTCTGGGGGAGTGGGGGTACAAAAGGGAAACTAGAATGTGATTTAATTCTATTTACTTAAAATATGTGTTTAAATATTAACAAATTCAGATAAATTGAAATCATGTAACTTTTCTCATCATAATCCAATAAAAGTTTAAAAAAGAATACAACATCCCTTTAAGTAAAAAGTATTGGAGAGATGAGGAATTCAAGGCCCATACCGAAACATAATAAAAGCAATTTATTGTAAATCAACAGGCACTATCAAACTAAATGGAGAGATACTTTAAGCAATCCCATTAAAATCAAGGACAAGGCAAGGATGCTCACTCTCCCCATACCTATTCAATAAAGTACTCAAAGTTCTAGCTAGAGAAATAACAAAACAAAAGAGATTAAGGATATACAAATTAGCAAAGAAGAAGTAAACATGTCACTATTTGCCGATGATATAATAGTGTACATAAGCAACCTCAAAATTTCTACCAGAGAATTACAGCTGATAAACAACTTCAGCAAAGTAACTGGATATAAAACTAACTCAAATATATCAGCAGCCTTCCTTTATACAAATGAAAAATGGGTCAAGAAAGAAATTAGAGAAACAACAACCTTCACAATAGCAGCAAATAGTACAAAATAACTCTAATCAAACAAGTGAATGATCAGTATGACAATTACTTCAAGTCTCTCAAGAAAGAAATCAAAGATCTCAGAAAATGGAGACATCTCCAATGCTCATAGATTGGTATAATTAACATAGTAAAAGTGGCCATCCTACCAAAATTAATCTACAGGTTCAACACAATCCCCATCAAAATCCCAACACAATTCTTCAAAGACATGGAAAGAGCAATTCTCAAATTCATCTGGAAAAGCAAAAAAAAATCCAGAATAATGGAAACAATTCTAAAAAATAAAAGAACTACTGGGAGAATCACCAATCCCTGACCTCAAGCTATACTACAGAGCAATAATGATAAAAACTGTATGCTATTGGTATAGAGACAGACACATTGATCAATGGAATAGAATTGAAGACCCAGAAATAAAACCAGACACTTATGGACACTTGATATTTGACAATGAAGGTAAAAATATACAATGGGGGGGAAGCATCTTCAATAAATGGTGCTGGTCTAACTGGTAGTCTGTAGATGGAAACATGGAAATAGTTCCACATTTGTCACCTTGCACAAAGCTCAAGTCCTAGTGGATGAAGGATCTCAACAGAAAACCAGATAGACTGAATCTAATAGAAAAGAAATAGAATAGAATAGAAAAGTGGGAAAAAGCCTTGAACTCATTGGCACAGGGGGGAAATTTTCTAAACAGAACTCCAATGGCTCAGGCTCTAAGATCGAGAATTGATAACTGGGACCTCATGAAACTGGAAAGCTTCTAAGTAAGGCAAAGGACATAGACAATAGGACAAATCGGCAACCTACAAATTGGGAAAAAGTCTTTACTAACTGAACATCTGATAGATGGCTAATATCCAAAATATATAAATAACTCAATCAAAAATAGGAGAACAGAAGTAAACAGAATTCACAACAGAGGAATCCCAAATGGTTGAGAAGCATTTAAAGAAGTGTTCAAAGTCGTAGGTGATCAGGGAAATGCAAGTCAAAACGACCCCGAGGTTGCACCTTATGCCAATCAGAATGCCTAAAATCAAAAACTCAGGTGACAGCACATGTTGGCAAGGATATGGAGAAAGATGAACACTCCTCCATTGCTAGTGGGATAGCTAACTGGAACAACCACTCTGGAAATCAATCTGGAGGTTCCTCAGAAAATTTCAAATAGATCTACCTGAAGAACCAACAATACCACTCTTGAGAATATACCCCCAAAATGCTCCACCATTCCACAGGGGCATGTGCTCCACTAAGTTCATAGCAGCCTTATCTGTGAAGGCCAAAAGCTTGAAACAAGCCAGATTTGCCACAACAGAAGAATGGATACACAAAAAATGTTCATTTGCACAATGGAATACTACTCAGCTATTAAGAATGAGGACATTCTGAGTTTTGTAGGCAAATGGATGGAACTAGAAAATATTATCCTGAGTGAGGTAACTCAGATCCAAAATGACATGCATGGTGTGTACTTACTAATTAATGGATATTAGCCAAAAAGTACATAATACCCAGGATATAATCCACAGAACTCAAGAAGATTAACAAGCCGAAGGGCCCAAGTGAAGAAGTCTCAGTCCCACTTGAGAGGGAGAGGAAAGCAATCACCTGAGGAGGAGGGATGGACCTGGGTGGGAAAGGGGAGTGGAAGAGGAGAACATGATTAGGTATTGGGTAGGGGAGCAGGACTTCAGCCCTAAGGCCCAGCAGAAAGAATGACAACAGGAAACCTCTGGAGGTAGGAGTTTGGGGGGGAAGGGCAAGGAAGCTTTAGATGAAATGCTGTACAATGGGGAGAGGGAACTTGTAGAGTCTATCTCCAGTAGAAAGAAAAGGCATCAAGTGGAGGGAGGGCGTTGCCATCCCACAGTCAAAATCTCTGACCCAGAGTTCCTGTCTAAAAGAACTGCAGGGACAAAAATGGAGAAGAGCCTGAGGGAAAAGAGGTCCAGTGATAGGCACAAATTGGGATTCAGCCCAAGGCATGACACTATTACTGATGCTATGGTGTACTCACAAAAAGGGATCTTTCATGACTGCCCTCTGAAAGACCCATCAAGCAGCTGAGTCAGATGGAAATATTTGCACCCGACCAGTATACAGAAGCTGCTGACCACTGTAGTTAAATTAGGGAAAAGCTGGAAGAAGCTGAGGAAGAGGCCTACCCTATAAGAAGACCAGTAGTTTCAACTAACCTGGACCCCTGAGATCTCTCAGACATTGAGCCACCAACCAGACAGCATGCACCAGCTGATATGAGGCCTCCAACCCATATACAGCAGAGGACTGCCAGGTCTGGTCTCAGTCAGAGAAGACACACCTAACCCTCAAGAGACTGGAGGCTCCACAGAGTGGAGGGTCTGATGGGGTGAAGGTGAGGGGGACGGAGGCATCCTTGTGGAGATGGAGTGAGGGGAGGAAGTATGAGATGTGAAATGGTCAGGTGGACTGGGAAGGGGATAAAGCCAGGACTGTAAAAAAAACAAATAAAAAATTAAGCATGAAAGAAAAAAGAAAAACATTTTGATGAATCTTCTAGAAACTAGATTTTGCAGCACATGGTATCTAGCATCTAGCTTTATGGTGATGGTCATGAGAGTAAAATGAGTCAAATGAGCCACAGGTCCATGGTTACACTTATTTTAAAGAATATATTAATTGTACATAAAAGGAATTGCATTGTGATTCTTTTTCTTTCTTTATTCATTCACTTTACATCCCTATTGCATTATCCTTCCTTCTCTCCTCCTAGTCCCACTCTCCCACTCCCATTCTCCCATCCCATATCCTCTTGGCTCCAGAAAAGGGGAGACCCCTCAGGGTACTAACCTGCCCTGGAACATCAATTCAAATCAGGACTAAGCAGATCCTCTTCCACTGAGGGCAGACAAGGCAACCCAGCTGGGGTAAAGGATCCAAAGGCAGGCAACAGAGCTAGAGACAACCCCTGCTCCCATTGTTAGAGAACCCGTATGAAGACCAAGCTTCATATCTGCCACATATGTGTTGGGGGCCTAAGTCCACTCCATGCATGCACTTTGGTTGGTGGCTCAGTATCTGAGACCCCCAAGGGTCCAGGTTACTTTTCCCTGTTGCTCTTCCTGTGGAGTTCCTATCCTCTTCAGGGCCTAGTGTGGTATGCCTCTGGTAGGTACCATTAGTCTGGACAGTGGAACTCAGTGGGCAGTGCAAATCTCCCAGCAGTTGGGTGTCCATTAGGCAACACTGAGAAGAAGGGCTTTGGAGGGGGGGTGAAGAGACAAAGAGCTGGTAGTACAATGAAGCTCTAAGGGACATTATGCTTCTCTGGGAACTAGGCTTGCACCAGAGGACTTGCTATGGATGACAGGAGAATGGGTGCTGGGAGAGAGTACAACCTGTATCCTTCCAGATCAGCAGGTCTGATGAAGGTGGGTAGAGAGGTAGCTGAACAATGTAGGTCTAGGGGCAGTGATGGGAATCAACATTCTGCTCAGGGCAGTTGGACATGTCCCAGAGGACTCATGGGCAGGGAAAATGAGTCCACAGAGGGAATCTAAACTGTATCCCTTGCACATTTCCTGAAGTACTTCTTGGTCATTAGATATGCTTCTGATGAGAAGTTTCTGTTTAGCTCTGTACTCCATTTTTCTAAATTAGATTATTTGGGTTGTTGGAATCTAACTTCTTGAGTTTGTTATATATTTCATATACTAGTCCTCTGTCAGAGGTAGTGTTGTTGATGAAGAAATTTTCCCATTCTACACATTGTCATTTTTTACTATTAACAGTGTTCTTTGCCTTAAAGAAACTTTAATTGTTGATCCTTAGTGCCTGAGTTTTGGGAAGTTGTCACACACCCAAGTGGACTAGACTGTAGGAAATAATCAAAATTAGTGTTTTAATTTAATTTTAATTTTTGTTTTGTTTTGATTTTTGAGACAGGGTTCCTCTGTGTAACCCTGGCTGTCCTGGTACTCACTCTGTAGACCAGGCTGGCCTTGAACTCAGAAATCCGCCTGCCTCTGCCTCCCAAGTGCTGGGACTAAAGGCATGCACCACCACCACCCCGGCTGAAACCAATAAATTAGAACAAAGAGAACAATTCAAACATCAAAACACCAAGAGCTGGTTCTTTGAGAAAATCAACAAGATATACAAACTGTAAAGAAAACACAGCCTCAGAGGGTATTTTACCAGAAGTTGTGGAAATTGCCAGCCCAGGGCTCACCAGGGCTGGGCTTCCCAAAGCTACAGATAGTAATGATAACCAAGCCTTAGAGAACTGACAATGATAAAGAACACACAACCACTTCCCTGAGCCCAAAGCCAGGCAACACTATGGAAGCACCCTCGGCCCTAGATAACTAGACAACCAGAGCATAGCAAGTGATAAAGAAGTGCATGAAATAATGTGTGGAACGCCCTAGTTGTAGTTGGCTGAATTTAGCTTAAAAACTCCAGTCTGGCATGGCAAAATCGCTCACCTCCTTTAGCCATCTGGTTATCCCTAGTGTTCGATAGTCCCTAATGAAAGCAGGCCTCTAGAGCTGCAGATAGAACTGGTAGTCCCTATGTCATCTGGCCTCCTAAATTGTAGATAGAGCTGCATTTTTCTGGTGACAGAAGCCCTCCAGGGATGCATGAAGAGCTGATGGCTTCAGGCTGCTCATTGTCTCAGGTAAATACTGGCCTCCAGTGATGTAGGTAGACGTGGTAATTCCTGATGTTTGCAGGCCTGTGTTTATCTTCAGAGGCAGCAGACCTTCATGGATGCAGGCAGAGTGGAGTGCAGAGTGTGAAAGGCAAAGCTCCCTGCTGCAGGGTTTGCCTAGAGTGGCCAGCACACAGGGAATTGTTGTATGGGTTTCACCTGGTGGACACTGATGGCTGCAGGCATCTAAGATTGCAAATAGAGGTGTGGATCAGAAGAAAGAGTGCAGAAGGGACAAAGACATCACTGGCTTGATTAATTTTCTTAAGGTGAACTCTGTTCATCCATTTTATACAAGATTTTCAGATCAGTGACGACATTTGAAAAATTATAGTGTTTACATATGAGAAGCAATAAGCAACAACTTGGAGCTTGAGATCTGGCTCAGTGATCAAAATCATGTTCAACAGGAAATGAGTTCAGTTCCCAGTAACCACACTCAAAACTGCATGTAACTACGGGCTTTCCAGAGGATCCAATGTAATCTTGCCTCTGTGAGCATCAGACATATTTGTAGTGTGTAAACACACTCTTGAGGCACACACACATACATGAAAAAATTTAAATATGATCAAAACATTTTGAGGCTGGAGAGCTGGCTTGGTTATTAAGAGCACTGATTGTTCCACTGATTGCTCTTCCAGAGGATTCAGGCTTTATTTCCAGTGCTCAGTAGTGACTCAAAACCAACTGTAATGCATGTCCTAATACTTCAATTCTTTCTTCTGATCTGTGTAGGCACTTTATGCTTGTGCTGCACAGACATACATGCAGAAAAGTACCTATATACATAAAGCAAAAATATCATCACTACCACCTCTGTACACACAAGAGCATGAAATATTTTTCAAAGACAGCATAGGATATCTTGCTTGCCTCACAGGCACATAGTCTCATGTTCACCTATACTTTCTATATTGCCACATAACTAATTTATATCATATCCTGGTTCTATATTTTTGAAAATTTCTGATAATTTGATAGTAAATTCTGTAAGAAAAATACTATAATGAAATATCTAGTGATCACACTTCATAACACAGAACTCAGTTATAGGGTATTAACATTTTGCAATTGTAGTCTTAGCATTCTACAACACATAAAAAGACAGGGCAATATATAAACAAAGAAAGATGACAAGGGATCATGCCAAATTTAGTGGGTGCTATATTAGCATAGCAGGTTAAAACCAGGTTGCAACTATATTTAATATTGCTGAAGACAGCAATGGGGCTAAACATGGGAAAGCATATTCTAAAATATAAATATACTTACTCTTCATACAATTATGGTAACATTTCTATTTCCATGGAAGAAGAAGTGAAAAGTTTCATTATTTTTGCTAATTATTAAGTGTTTAAAAGTGATTTTGTGTTTAAAATGTTCTTCAAGCTCGTGAACATTTGCAAAAGTCAATAGAAGTTTATTCATCCAACTTTACTTAGATTCTGTTGCTACATAAGACTGTTTCATGTATGTGGACATTATGGATGTTTAATGCTTGCCTAACAAAAGATGTGCTCCAGGATCCATATGTAGCACTGTTACCACATATGTGACTCAGAACTTAGTATATATGTCCTACATAAAACACAGATTATATAGTGTAACCCCAGTGGAATTATCAAACCTACATTAATTCTATCTACCTTGCATCAGCATCTCATCTTTTAGCACCTTTGACATTTTTATTATTTTTATCACAAAATATTCTCAGGAAAACTTTAAATAAGATTAATATTAGAATTTAGCAGCCTTGCATTTGGGGGTATATTTATATCCATTTTTTAATGGAAAAAATCCATAATAAGATAAGGCAAACAATTAAGCAAAGAATCAAAAATATGATAATAAAAATCAGAGATGATTTAGAGCTTTACTCTAAATGATAATTTCTGTAATATGGAGGGAAAAGGTCACAGATAATATATTAGAAAATAGGCTAAGAATTTAAACAGAGAAGATTTTAAAATATGCTCAGTTTTATACAAGCAAAAATAAGGAAATTGTCCTGTCTTGTGAAAGACAAATGGAAGTAAACTAAAGATGAAATCTGAATGAAATAAATTTAAAAGTGTATACAAACTCTATACAGACACAAATAAGTAGGGTACACTAAAGAGGAGAAAAAGAAAAGGTTGAGAGGAATGGGAGAGGTATTATCACTAGACTATATTCTGCTGATTAGGGACATCAAGTTCCTTGGAGCAAGTTTTATTGTTGCTGTCAGGATATCTAATTTTTTCTTGTTGTTGCTTCTTCTTTGTGCATGACAACTTAACAAATCTCAATCGATTACAACCAGCAACAACCAAGAATCCAACTACCAATCCACCATGTCTCTTGGGCACTAGCATTTATATACCTTCTAAAAAGTCTCCAGAATTCCAAACACTACACAAAGGCAAAAACTATCTGATGCTGGCAAAGGCACACTCCTTGCTAGAGCATGCAATGGATCATAGTCAGCTGTTGTGGACAACCTGAAGCAACCCAATATCCTATACCTGGGATTAAAATGAAAACACTCTTATAACATTTCCGTGATTTTTAAGGAAACCAAAACTCTCACTACAAATGACACTAAGGTCAGATTCTGAAAGTCTCTTCACCAAGTTCCATGTGTTACACGGTACCATCCTCATGGAGGTGATGGAGCTTTTAGAAAGTCAGTGACAAGTACTTGGGTTATTGAGATATGTATACTCGAGACGACTGAGGGTCAGATACATTTGACATATTTCTTCTTTGCAGAAAAATGAACGCTCTTCTTTTAGTAAAAGTTATTATGAATTAATTGCATTAGTAATGTAATTCCTCAGGAGAAAGGAAGAACTCAGAGGCAAATTTTTCTGAAGATAAAAATATATTCCAAATATATATATATATATATATATATATATATATATATATTCCAAGAACAGAATTTACACACAATTGAAATATTTTCATCAACCTTTTACAAAGTAGATGTTATAGTACATGGTATGTAGGAGACAGAGGCAATGGAGATTGTTATGTTAGTAAAAATAAACCCAATATGTCACAGAAGATGTTGACAATTTTTAATTATCTTATAGTTAAAAGCATTCATTAATTGTATATAGTAATGGATTACATCATGATGCTTTCATTTATGTGCATTGCTATTTTGTCATATTTATCCATCATTATCTTATCTATATCCCCTTCTGTTACTGTCCTGCTCTTTTCTCTTCTCTGAAGTGGAAATTTCCAGTTTCTAACAACTCAATTGTGTCATGTGATGGATTTCTGGAAACTATCTTAGGCAAAGATGTTTTGCTGAAGCAGATGTGTGAGAGGATGTTTGGTGAAAATGGGCACTCAGTCTTTTTCTGAAAGCTGTCTTGCAAGACGGCATGTGATGTTCTGCAATTGAGGGGGTGTGTGATGTTTAGAAATAATTTAAATATAATCCCACAGACAATGTGGAGATGCTTTTGCATTGGTCACTATGTAATCTTTTGCTGGTCTTCACTGACAATGCTCTTGCATTTGTATATCTTACAACACTTAGCTGGTCTTCACTGATCTTATGGTGACTTCATAGAGAAGAATGCACCGAAGAACTTCTTCTGGTATTTCAACTGGTTCTTGCTTCTGCAGACTCATGCCAATTCAGTGTATCCTCAAGGTTTCTTCTGGATCTAGCTGCTGCTAGTGATTCTTGTTTGATGTTTGCCAATTGGACTGGACTGCTGCTACTGATTCATGTTTGATATTTTAGACTGGACTGCTTATACCCTGACAACAAAGATTGGAATCCCCCAAAGAACTACTTCTACATTCTCCTTATCCTATTAAATATCTTTCTCTCCAACCATTGATCAGTGGGATAGAAGGGAGGTTGAAACATTAAAGAATCCTCCTTACTAAAGTAGGTTTTGAAAAAGCTAAGCCTACATTTCTCAGTAGTCTATACTTTACTCTCATTTCCTTTTGTTCCTTGATTTCACATGAAGGTACATGTAATATTGGTCTTTCTGAGCCTTACTTTCAGTTCCCAACAAGTATATAAGGTAGTTCATGAGTCCATGTAATTCCAGGTACAGAGACTCCAACAAGCTCTTCTTGCAGCTATGAGCAACATGTAATATATGCAATGCCTATACATCCACTGAAACACACACATACACACAAAATAAAAATTTTAAACAATGATAGAACAAATCTCATGCTGTAAGGGATGGGTTGGTAGTTAAGAGTACAGATTGCTATTCCAGAAGATGCAGGTTTTAATTCCACCATCCAATGTTGGCACACAAGCAGCTACATGGTTTAATGCCATCTTGTGACCACTGCAGGTACTTTATACATGTGGTACACAGACAAACATGCAAGAAAAAATCACAAACGCATAAAAATAAAGGCATACACAAATGTATATATGAATATGTATGCAAATAACTATGTGTTTGTGTCTGTGTATATATTTGTGTTTATGTCTATGTGTGTTCATCTGAGAGAGAAACAGACAGATGGATAGAGAGACAGAAACCAAGACAGAGACAGGAAGGTCAAAAACGAAGTTTTTGAGTTTATAGACTGTAGATAAGTTCTAGTCTCCAGACATATTTTCTCCTATTCTCCTACACTGTGTGTAATGTTACATAATAACTTGTATATTAACATGACTCTATGTATTTGAAAAATTGTTCATTATTGAATAATAAATACTGCAACAAACTGTATGATAAAACACCTAGTAACCAAAACGCATGTCAATGGAAATCAGTTAAAAGATGATTGATATTTCAAAGTCTTAGTGTTCTACAATTTATAAAAGAATATGGCAATATATAAGACAGATGACCATGTCTCATGCAATATTTGAAGGGAGCTATCTTTTACCACAGAAAGGTAAAAGTAATCTGAAACTACACTTGATATTGCTGATGAGAACAAAAGGACAAAATATGGGAAAGCACATTTCTAGAAATATAAATATACTTACTCGCCAAATTACTGAAACTTTGGAGTAGGTTGTAAAGATTACACGTATAGAAGAGATTGCATAAGAGATGATAAATGTGTACACCAGGATGAGGATAGTTTGGGTAGCTCTGTTCTCAGGTGAGACTTTCAGAAAATGTTGAGCACTATGGATATGTTTGACTTGTCTCTTATGTCTGTAGAGGATATTCACCATAGAGACACTTGAGCAGGCCATGAGACCCAGACACAGACCATCACAGAAGCACAGTAAGAACATATACAGTGTAGTTGCTAGATTTCTGGGAGCAAACCATGAGCAGTACTCATAACTATTCATGTTTGTCACATTTCTGCTGTAAGTGGGGACTGTCACTTTTAATGGCGTCATGATATTTAGAAGCAAATGCACAAGCCAACTGACTAAGCAGGAAGAACCAATGCACTTCATGGCTCTGTGTTTAAGCATAATCCACCTAGAGTTCCAGGGGCTGATTGTGATTGCTTGGAAGCAACTCAGTAGGCACATTGCATACAGAGATATACCCCTTGTTACTCGGTAAATATACATTATCACTTTGCATCCAATATCATCCAAGAAGTTTTTAAATCCAAAATCCGACAGTATCTGTGGAATGCCTTTTGAGATGATAGATAAGAAGTTCGATAAAGTCAAGTGCTCTATAATCAGGTCTTTGGGCATTAAATGCTTCCCACTAAATATGAAAATGGCATAATAAAATAGTATTGAGGAATTGCCAAGTATCCCCATTACAATCTGGGAAAAGAGGAATATTCCCATTGTCAAGTTTACAGGAGTCATTTTCATTCCTATTAAAAAGATAAATGAATTTATTATAGTCAATAGACCCTGGAAATTAAGTGTACACTGCTTCATGAAATTAGCTTGAATAAAACATTCATGATTTGTATAGCACTCTCACTGAGTGCTATAATAGAAGTAGATATTTCATAATATTTAATGAAAATATAGAATATGTTCTCTAAAGTTTAAAGGTTTTAATGGATGTGGTGGTGTACACATTAATCCTGTGAGCCAAAACACAGAACCAGGTTGATCTATGAATCTGAAAATGATCTAGTCTTCAGAGGCAGTTCCAGCACTGTTATGGCTATACACAGAGAATCACATTCTCAAAAAATAAAAAAGGAAACAAACAAAAAAGATTAATGTATTTATTGATTTTTGACTAAATACAATGATTTGGAGTCAATTTTCAAAGAATGATTTTTTTTAATTTTTATTAGATATTTTCATTATTTACATGTAAATTTCTCCTTTCCCAGTTTCCCCTCCAAAAAACAAACAAACAAACAAACAAACACAACAAGAACAAACCCTTGTTGCCTTCCCCACTCCCCATGCCTGCCACCCCACCATCTCCCACTTATTGGACCTGGCATTCCCCTACACTGGGGCACAAAACCTTCACAAGCCCGAGGTCCTCTCTTCCTATTGATGATCAAATTTGCAATCCTCTACTATACACATGCTGCCAGAACATTCAGTCCCACCATGTATAGTTCTTGATTGGTGGTTGGGTCCCTGGACGCTCTGAGGGTACTAGTTAGTTCGTATTGTTGTTTGTCCTAAGGGGCTGCAAACCCTTCAACTCCATAGATCCTTTCCCTAACTCCTTCATTGGGGACCATGTACTCAGTTCAATGAATGGCTGTGAGCCTCTACATCTGTATTAGTCGGGTATTGTCAGAGCCTCTCAGGAGATAGCTATATTTAGGCTGGCTTGTCCTTCCTTCAGTGTCTGCTCCATAGTTAATTTCTGCCACTCCTTCCGTGGGTATTTGGTTCCCCCTTTTAAGAAGGAATGAAATGTCCACCTTTTGGTCTTCCTTCTTCTTAAGTTTCTTGTGGTTTGTGGGTTGTTCTTCCTGTATTCCAAACTTCTGGGCTAATAACCACTTATCAGAGAATGCATACCATGTGTGTTCTTTTGTGATTGGGTTACCTCACTCAGGATGATACTCTCCAGATCCACCCATTTCCCTAAGAATTTCATAAATTCATTGTTTTTAATAGCTGAGTAGTACTCCATTGTGTAGATGTACCACAGTTTCTGTATACATTCCTCTGTTGAGGGACATCTGGGTTGTTTCCAGTTTCTGGCTATTATAAATAAGGCTGCTATGAATTTTTAAATGAATTTTTAAAATACACCATTATTTCTGAAATTCACATAAAACTGAGTTGAATTTTCATCCAGAGAAATAACAGAAAATATTTGAAAGTCACATTTACAATGAGTGATTAAATATTCAAATATTTAAAGAATATTTTCTTTTGAGATTTGTCTTTCAAGTCTCTGAAGAAAGAAATTGAAGAAGATCTCAGAAGATGGAAAGATCTCCCATGCTAATGGATTAGCAGTATTAATATAGTAAAAAGTACCATTTTGCTGAAAGCAATCTACAGATTCAATACAATCCTCATCAAAATTCTAACTCAATTCTTCATATATTGGCAAAGAGCAATTTGCAAATTCATCTGGAATAACAAAAAACCTAGAATAGCAAAAACTATTCTCAACAATAAGAGAACCTTGGGTGGAATCACAATCCCTGACCCTAAGCTGTACTACAGAGCAATTGTGATAAAGAAAAAACTGCATGGTATTGGTACAGTAACAGGCAGGTAGGTCAATGGAATATACTTGAAGACCCAGAAATGAATCCCCACACCTATGGTCACTTGATGTTTGACAAAGGAGCTAAAACTATCAAGTGGAAAAAAAGACTGCATTTTCAACAAATAGTGCTGGCTCAACTGGCAGTTAGCACGTAGAAGAATGCAAATTGATCCACTCCTATCTCCTTGTACAAAGCTCAAATCCAAGTGGATTAAGGACCTCCACATAAAACCAGATACATTGAAACTAATAAAAAAGAAAGTGGGGAAAATCCTTGAGGACATGGGCACAGGGAAAATTTTCCTGAACAAAACACTAATAGCTTATGCTCTAAGATCAAGAATAGACAAATGTGACCTCATAAAATTGCAAAGCTTCTGTAAGGCAAAGGACACTGTCAATAGGCCAAACAGCAACCAACAGATTGGGAAAAGATCTTTACCAATCCTATATCTGATAGAGGGCTAATATCCAATATATACAAAGAAGTCAGAGAACCAAATAACCATATTTTAAAATGGGGTACAGAGCTAAAAAAAGAATTCTCAACTGAGAAATAACAAATGGTTGAGAAGCACCTAAAGAAATGTTCAACATCCTTAGTCATCAGGGAAATGCAAATCAATACAACCCTGAGATTCCACCACATACCAGTCAGAATGGCTAAGATCAAAAACTTAGGTGGCAGTAGATGCTGGGGAGGTTGTGGAGAAAGAGGAACACTCCTTCATTGCTGGTGGGATTGCAAGTATAATCACTCTGGAAATCATTTTGGCAGTTCCCCACAAAACTGGATATACTACTACCTGAGGACCCAGCTATAACATTCCTGAGCATATACAAAGAAGTTGCTCCAACATGTAATAAATACACATGCTCCACTATGTTCATAGCAGCCTTATTTATTATAATAGCCAGAATTTGGAAACAACCCAGATACAGAAAATGTGGTATGTCTACACAATGGAGTACTACTCAGCTATTAAAAAACAATGAATTTATGAAATTCTTAGGGAAATTGATGGATCTGGAGAATATCATCCTGAGTGAGGTAACCAAATCACAAAAGAACACTCACTGATAAGTGGATATTAGCCCAGAAGGTCAGAATACACAAAGTACAAACCACAAACCATAAGAAATTCAAGAAGAGGAAGACTAAAGTGTGGATACTTTGATCCTTCTTAGAAGGGGGAACAAAATACTAATAGAAGGAGTTGCAGAGACAAACTACAGAGCAGAGACTAAACGAAGGACAATTCAGAGACTGCCCCATCTGGTAATCCTTCCCATACACAATCACTAAACCCAGATACTTTTGCAGGTGCTAGCAAGAGCTGACTGATAGAAGCCTGATATACCTGTCTCCTGAGAGGCTCTGACAGTTCCCAACTAATATAGAAGTGGAGGCTCACAGCCATCCATTGAACTGAGCACAGGGTCCCCAATGAAGGAGCTAGAGAAAGGACCCAAAAGCTGAAGGGTTTTTCAGCCCCATAGGAGGAACAACAATAAGAACTAACCAGTACCCTCAGAATTCCCAGGGCCTAAACCACCAACCAAAGAGTACACATGGTGGGACTCATGGCTCCAGCCACATATGTATAGCAGAGGATGACCTAGTTGGTCATCAATGGGAGAAGAGGCCCTTGCTCCTGTGAAGGCTCTGTGCCCCAGTGTAGGGGAATGGCAGGGTCAGGAAGCAGGAGAGGGTGGGTTGGTGTGCAGGGAGACAGGGGAAAGAATAGTTTTGTTTTGTTTTTTGTTTTTTGTTTTTCCCCAAAGGGGAAACTGGGAAAAGGGATATCATTTGAAATGTAAATAAAGAAAATATCTAATAAGAAAAAAAGATTTGTCTTGTTTTTAAGGATGTGCATATTGGGGAGTTTGCGTATGACTATGAGTGTGAGTGCAAGCAGAGAGTAAAAGATGAGATCTCTTATAACTGTATTTGTAGACAATTGTAAATCACTGGTAAGAGCTAGGAAATGAATTCATATTCAAAAGTAATAGCAGGACACATTCTTTTTTCTTCCCCAAGCATAGGAAGCTAGTGCCTTTTATTTTTTTATTTTAATTTTTATTAGATATTTTCTTTATTTACAATATCTCTTTTCCCAGGTTCCCCTCCAAAAGAAAAAAAAGAAAAAGAAAATAAAATAAGAAAAAATAAAGTAAAATAAAATAAAAACAAAAACAATTCCCTGTTCCCTCCTCCTTCCCCCTGCTCACCACCCCACTCTCTCCCACTTCCTGGCCCTGGCATTCCCCTACATTGGGGCATAGAACCTTCACAGGGCCAAGGTCCTCTCCTCCCATTGAGATGACCAACTTGGCCATCCTTTGCTATACACATGCTGCTGGAGCCATGAGTCCCACCATGTGTACTCTTTGATTGGAGTTTTAGAAAAAATGAGTGCATCCTGCTATTACTTTTGAATATGAATTCATTTCCTAGCTCCTACCAGTGGTTCACAATTGTCTACAAATACAGTTATAAGAGATCTCATCTTAGTCCCTGGGAGCTCTGAGGGTACTAGTTAGTTCATATTGTTGTTCATGCTAAGGGGCTGCAAATCCTTCAGCTCCTTGGACCCTTTCTCTAGCTCCTTCATTTGGGACCCTGTGCTCAGTCCAATGGATGGCTGTGAGCCTCTGCTTCTGTATTAGTTTGGCACTGGCAGAGCCTCTCAGGAGACAGCTATATCAGGCTCTGGTCAGCCAGCCCTTGCTGATATCCACAATAGTGTCTGGATTTGATGATTGAGTATGGGAAGGATTCCCAGGTGGATCAGACTCTGGATTGGCAGGACACATTCTTAACCATTGACTTACTTCTCTACCCTAAAAACATTATTTAAAACTAATTTAAAGATCTGGTCCCATTGTCTAGTAGAAAGAAGCACACTGAAATGTATAAAACAAACACCCAGCATATTTAAATTTTTAAAGGACACTAAGGTTGGTGGACCTAGAATTAGGGGTGGAACTTGGAGTACCTAGTTAAGGGGTAGATATCATCAAAGGCTAAATTGTATAAAATTCTCAATGAATTAATAAAATTATGAAAAATATTTTTAAAATATCTAAAATGCAAAACAAATGAGAAATGGGTTCATGACTTACATGAACTTCCTCTAAACAATACTGAAGTCTCCAAAATGTGTGCAAAATGAGACTCAACACCACCAATAATTAAGAGACTACAGTGACAGGGGGCAAATCAAACTTCCAAGGAGTGATCTTCATGTACAACATAAAAAGGTATTAAAAATAGCATAAATAAAGGCAAAAGTTTAAATGCTGAGCATGGGGAGAAATAAGAACCATAATGAAGACTTTATAAAAATTAAAGTGTTATAGAACTTACACATATTACTATTTTTTTTCTTTAACAAAATTGAAAAACAAATTACCAGTTTCCAATCTTAAGAGTTACTGCATCTCTAACATATTGGGCCATCAGATCTTGTTATCAATAATGGCAAATTGGACAAGGATCTAGGCACATGAGAAAATATGAAGTCACACAGGAAATGACCAAAAAATATTAAGCACTCCATAAACTTTTCAGTCAACAAAGAAGTTAATGAAATGGGCAAATGTTTCATTAAGAATGAAGCACAAATATGCAGTAAATGGTTTTTTAAAGCATTTAACACATTTCACTCTCAAGGAAATGCATATTACAAATACTTTAGAATAATTAACATTAAGAGAAGATACAGTGACAAATGATGTGTTAAAATTCTCATTCTATACTGGTAGGAGGGTAAAATACTACATGTATTATAGAAATAAAGACACAGAGTTCTCAAAACATTAAAATAGTGTTATAATATAACACAACTATATAATTTTGTCCATATACCAAAAAGATTCTGTACCCTAACACAGAGATACATCAATGTAAAATGTTGCATTATTCACAATAGCAAGGAAATGATGTTCATCCTAGATGTACATTAAAAAAATAATAGAAGAGTACAATTTACATACAGTGGATTTTTGTTCATCTGTGAAGGAAAATAAAATCATATATTTTCTAGAAACTAGAGAGACTAGCAAAAAACTCAGCAAGGTGACACAGACTCGGGGGAAAACATGTTCTTTCTCAAACAAAGACATAGATCTCAATGTGTGTGTGCGTGTGTGTGTGTGTGTGTGTGTGTGTGTGTGCGTGTGCAAATAAAAAATGGTTTGGGGGTACAAATCCAGAAGAAATCAAAGATAAGAAGACAGAGGTGTTGAGGAATCAAGGGGAGGTAATAGGACAATGTGTCAATAAACTGAAAAGGATTATAAAGGATATGGAGAGAGACAAGAGGGTGTCTTGAGAGTGAAAGAAAAAAATGAAAGAAGAGTCTCATAAATAAATTTGTTTGATAATGTCTTAATGAATCCAAATACTATGTATAATAATTAAAAATTTAAAAACAAACAAGATTTTGGTTTTATAGCAAATTTTTCCATTTAATAATGACAGTTCTTATAATCAACTCAATGTTATAATCTCATGTTCAATACTTAAAATTGCCATGGTCAATCTTGTCTTATTTCTCTTTTATAGGAATTTTATTATATTAGACATACTGGGGATAAAACTGCAGAGTCTAATGAATAAAGATGAACACTTTGCCATGGACAGTGGAAATGACAATAGGAACAGAGTAAGTCAAACTTACCTGAAAATGAGGTGATATCGGTGGTAAGAGAGACTCATGAGAAGTTCAGGGTTCACACCTTAGGAAGGATTCGAGACAGTCAACTCTGCCCTGAGTTAAAATATCCCAATTTCATCCAAAATCCTATTCAAGCAAGTATTCACTTCTTAAATCTATACCTCGAGCTATTTCTTTCTTTCTCTTTATGCCTACCCTCCTTCCTTCTTTTCTTTCTTCATTTCAGCAGACCTGTAGGAAGAAGTTTGTAATATGCATTTTAAGTACAGCTAACTTTAATAAAGGCATTTAGAAAGAAAATGAGGATATATCTGAGAGCAGGAGAGTGGCTTCTCCAAGGAGTGTTTTTTAAACTCTTTAGTTCTTACTTCTTCTATGCTGTGGTCGCTTATCTTAGTGCTCAAAAATATGATGGTGTGTGTTGCAATGGCAAGTGAGTCTTTGCTAAACTATAGAGAGACATTTACCCTGACTTAAAGGCTCATGATCCCCTGGTATTCCATCCCAGAAGATTGGGCATTTTTAACTCAAATCTAAATCCATGATAACATCTCCACAAGGGTATGAAGTAACTTTTAAACACCTTGGACCCGAATTTCTGGAAGAAAATAAAACAAAACAAAAAGTGCAACTTATATCAGCAACTCCAAGGAAGCAACTAGAAATCACAATGGAAACATTTTTATGTCATTCTTTATAGAACAAAAGATATGGCAGAGAGGCATGCAGAAGAAATTTCATTGCAATCAAAATATAAGCAATTTGCATGCCCTTGCCCCTGGAGATCCTTTCTCTATCACCCAGCATCCTAGATAGTTTCAACACCTCAAAATTGTTTGGTCCCAAATACATTCAGGACAAATGGCTAGTTGAGATGCCAAATTAACTGCATTTCATGACTGCCAGACTCTTACAGCATAGCAAATACCTCTTACAGAGTCCTGACTTCTCTCTGTACTTCTCGTCCCTGCCACCTGCCCTAAAACCCTCTAGCCCATGAACTTCACTTCCTTTCCCATGCTTATTTTTTTCTATAAACACAATTTGCTGGGGACAGCATACAATGACAGGGGCTGCTTGTAGTAGGCCGGGATGAATACATCTCAGAAGCCCAAGACAGCTCCTTGTAGAAAAGGATGTTGTCTGGGACCCTGAGAAGCAGGAAACAAATCTCTCCAGGGAGTCCACCATCTGAAATAAGAGACTGCCTGCAGTAGGCCAGAATGGAGACATTTCAGTAGCCCACAGCAGCTCTTTGTAAAAAACAGTTGTTTCCATTTCTCCTAACCTTAGTCCTGGACAATGGCTGTATAGATTTCATTTGTGCCTGATTGTTTTTCAGTTGTCCTTGGTGTGCATAATTATTCTATTATATCTGACTTTCTTACTTCTTTCTCCTTCTACTCTGATGAATTCTGTGAAACTAGATGTTCCTTGATGTAATGATTCTTAAACAATTAAAAAATTGAGGCACAGGGCATAGCACAGCACAGTCCTAATGGCCCAGGTGAATGCTGTATGTTCTCATCTTGAAAAGCAATGTAATAACTGCACAATGCTGGTTCCAGATTAATGCTTGACTTGCAAATAAAGATTGAAGAAATTATTAAAAAATGAAATAGAGCCAACATTGGGACCTCAAGAAAGGAATAAGCTATTGAAGTTATGAAATAAGTGGCATAATATTTGAGGAGTGGTTCCTAGATAAGCAAGTATAGAACATGTAAAATTTTATATTAGTAAAATTGAATTAAAACACTAGGACTCTTAGGAGAATCATTGTGTACAATGTGCAGAAGCAGAAAGCTAGTGGAACTATTGAGTTAAGGATTAACTTGATTCTTTCTGGCCACTGCCTGGCAGCTTTGCCCATGCCATTTATCATTAGAAGTTCACAGGAAAATGCAAGTAGCTGCCTTCAGAGCTTTGATCTCTGATGTATAATAGTTAAAGTTTAAATAATGATAAGCTTGCAATTATTATTATTTTGGCTATAGGTCTGGGAATAGAGAAGCTTGAAACTTTGGGGAACAATTGTAATTCCTGATTCTTTGTGGGATGTGGTTATTCTTTTGAATTTGATTTGGCAATGATTATATAATGTCTTTTTTTTACCTGCTTTTGGAGTATCAATAAAAGATTGGGGCAAGAAAAAGGCAAGAGAGAATGTAGAGAGCACATATGGAGAGCGAGTAGAGAACACATGTAGAGAGCAAGTGAGGAGTATGTGAGGTGAATGTGGAGAGTGAATGAAGAGTGTGAGAAAGAGAGCATGAGAAGAGAATGAAGAGCGAATAAAGGGAGAATGTGTGCATGTATGGAGCATGTGTGTGTGAGTGATAGGAGAGTGCATATGGTATGTGTGTGAGAGAGATGTGTGTGAAGAGTGTGTGTGAGAGTAAAAGGGGAACGCACAGAGGTGTGTATGAATGTGATGATCTTGTTATTTAGGATACTGTCTCTGTGCCCTCTAGTTAGTCTGGCTAAGACTTTATCTATTTTTTATTTTAATTTTATTTTTTTAATTTTCTCAAAGAGTTTGGCTGGGTATAGTCACCTAGGCTGGCATTTATGTTCTCTTAGAATATGTATGGCATCTGCCCAGGTTCTTCTGGATTTTATAGTCTTTTATTTAATTGAGTTATTTGGATTATTGGTATCTAACTTCTTCCTGTTAGTTTTGTAGTTAGAGCTGGCATTCCATTCATGTCTCTACCTACTTTTAGTTTTGTTGGAAGATGACATTTTTGCTTTTTCAGGAATATAGTTCCCCTCCTTGTGTTGGAGTTTTCCATTTAATACCCTTTGAAGGGCTAGATTTGTGGAAACATTGTGTGAATTTGGTTTTGTCATGGAATACTTTGGTTTCTCCATCTATGGTGATTGAGAGTTTTGCTGGGTATAGTAGTCTAGTCTGGCATTTGTGTTCTCTTAGGGTCTGCATGACATCTGCCCAGGCTCTTCTAGCTTTCATAGTCTCTGGTAAGAAGTCTGGTGTAATTCTGATAGGCCTGCCTTTATATGTTACTTGACCTTTTTCCCTTACTGCTTTTAGTATTCTTTCTTTGTTTTGTGCATTTGGTGATTTGACTATTATGTGGCAGGAGGAATTTCTTTTCTGGTCCAGTCTATTTGGAGTTCTATAGGCGTCTTGTATGTTCATGGGCATCTCTTTCTTTAGGTTAGGCAAGTTTTCTTCTGTAATTTTGTTGAAGATATTTACTGGTCCTTTAAGTTGGAGATCTTCACTCACTTCTATGCCTATTATCCTTAGATTTGGTCTTCGCATTGGGTCCTGGATTTCCTGGATGTTTTGGGTTAGGGGCATTTTGCATTTTTCATTTTCTTTGACTGTTCTGTCAATGTTGTCCATGTTATCTTCTGCCCCTGAGATTCTCTCTTCTATCTCTTGTATTCTGTTGGTGATGCTTGCATCTATGTTTCCTGACTTTTTTCCTAAGATTTCTAACTTCATGGTTGTCTCCTTTTGTGATTTCTTTATTGTTTCTACTTCCATTTTTAGGTCCTGAATGGTTTTACTCAGTTCCTTCACCTGTTTGTTTGTGTTTTCCTGCAATTCCTTAAAGGATTTTGGGGTTTGCTCTTTAAAGGCTTCTATTTGTTTACTTGTGATCTCCTATAATTCTTTATGGGCTTTTTTTTGTTTCCTCTTTAAGGGCTTGTACTTCTTTATCTGTTTTCTCCTGTATTTCTTTAAGGGAGTTATTCATGTTCTTCTTAAGTTCCTCTATCAGCATTGTGAGATATGTATTTAGATCCAAATCTTGCTTTTCTGGTGTTTTGGGATATACAGGGAGTACTATGTTCCGGTGAAGCCAAGCAGTCTTGGTTTCTGTTGGTAGGATTCTTGCGTTTGCCTTTCGCCATGTCTTGATCTCTGATGTTAGAAGTTCTTGGTGTCTCTGACTAGAGCTTGACCTGTCCTTGCCGCCCTGCAACTCCCCTTCAACTCCTGAGGCCTATGCCTCCCAGCTGGTCCCACCTTAGAAAGAGACCAGAGAGAAAATGGTGGATCTCACCTGTGTCCTTGGGCTGAAGCTCATCCTGGAGGGAAGCCCTCCCCTACCAGGGAGCGGGCAGAGATGGTCGCTGATCCAGCTCTGTCACTCAGAAGCTGAGAAGATCCTATCCCTATAGTCCTGCGACTCCCCTGCAATTCCTGAGGCTTATGCCTCCCAGCTGGTCTTACCTTAAAAAGCACCAGAGAGAAAATGGCGGATCTTACCTGAGCCCTTGGGCTGAAGCTCGTCCTGGAGGGAAGCCCTCCCCTAGCAGGGAGGGGGCAGAGATGGTCGCTGATCCAGCTCTGTCACTTGGAAGCTGAGAGGATCCTATCCCTGCAGTCCTGCGACTCCCCTGCAATTCCTAAGGCCTATGCCTCCCAGCAGGTCCCGCCTGATTCCTGGGTCTGAAGCCCACCCTCGACGCAGGCCCTCCACTGGCAGGGAGGGGGCAGAGATGGTTGCTGATCCAGCTCTGTCACTAGGAAGCTGAGAGCGGTATCTAACTTCTTAAATCCTTCATATATTTGGGTTTTAGTCCTCTGTCAGATATAGTATTAGTGAAGATCTTTTCCCAATCTGTGGGAAGTCATTTTGTTCTAATGATAGTATCTCTTGACTTACAGAAACTTTTCAGTTTCATGAGGTGCCACTTATTAATTCTGGATGTTAGTGCCTGAGCTATTAATGTTCTGTTCAGGAAGTTGTCTCCTGTATCAATAAGTTCAAGGCTATTCTTCACTTCCTGTTCTACTGCATTAAATTAGTATGATTTTACATTGAGGCCTTTGATCCATTTCAACTTGAGTTGGGTGAATAACTTGGATCTATTTGCATTTTCCTACATGCAGACATCTAGTTAGACCAGCACAATTTGTTGTAGATCTCTCGTTTTTCCATTGTATGGTTTTCACTTACTTGTCAAAAATCAAGTGTCCTTAGGTGTATGGGTTTATTTCTGGGTCTTCAATTCAATTCCTTTAATCCACTTGTCTGTTTCTATACCAATACAATGTGATTCTTATTACAATTTCACATTGAAATATTTTGAAGTCAAGGATAATGATACCTCCAGAGGTTCTTATATTGTACAGGATTGTTTTAGTTATCCTCAGTTTTTTGTTTTTCCATATGAAGTTGCGAACTGTTCTTTCAATATCTGTGAAGTATTGAATCTATAGATTACTTTTAGTAAGATGGTCATTTTTACTATGGTAATTCTACCAATTCATGAGCAAGGCATATCTTTCCATCTAATGATATATTCTTCAATTTCTTTCTTCAGAGACTTAAAGTTCTTGTCATACAGGTCTTTTCCTTACCTGGTTAGAGTTAAGTCAAGGTATTTTATGTTATTCATGGTTATTGTGAAGAATATTGTATCCCTAACTTCTTTCTCAGCCTGTTTATCTCTTGTGTAGAGGATGGCTAGTGATTTCTTTAATTTTGTATCCAGCCACTTTGCTGAAGGTGTTTATCAGCTGTAGGAGTTCTTTAGTAGAATTTTGGGGGTCACTTATTTATATTATCATATCATGATACTTTGTCTTCTTCCTTTCCAAGTTCTCTTTAGTATAGCTTGAAGTCACAGATAGTGACACCTCCAGAAGTTCTTTTATTGTTCAGGATCATTTTAGATATCCTGAGTTTTTTGTTTTTCCATATGAAGTTGAGAGTTATTCTTTCAAAAATCTGTGAAGGTGTATGGTAGAATTTTGATGGGGATTGCACTGATTCCATTGATCTCCTTTAGTTCTCTTGCTGTAGTTAGAACTTCATTACTATAATGAAGATATGTGGGGAGAGTGAAAAGCCTTAGTGGAAATGTGTTCAGTTTATCCCAATTAAATTTGATGTTGGCTATTGTCTTGCTCTATATTGCATTTATTGTGTTTATGTATGCCCTGTATCCCTGCTCTAAAACATTTATCGTGAAGGTGTGTTGGATTTTTGTCAAATGCTTTATCAGTAGCTAGTGAGATGACCATGTATGTTTTTCTTTCAATTTGTTTATATGGCAGATTATGTTGATGGGTTTTTATATACTGAACCATCCCTTCATCTGGGGGTGAAGACTACTTGATCATGGTTGATGATGTCTTTAATTAGTTCTTAGATATGGATTGTAAGAATTTTAACATTTTTGCATCAATGTTCATGAGGGAATTTGGTCTAGAATTCTCTTTCTTTGTTGAGTCTTTGTGTGGTTTATGTATCAGAATAACTGTGGTGTCATAGAATGAATTTGGCAGTGTTCCTCTGTTTCTCTTGTGTGGAATAGTTTGAAGAATATTGTACTAGATCCTCTTTGAAAGTTTGGTATAATTCTACACTAAAATAATCTATCCTAGCATTGTGTTGTTGTTATTGGGAAACTTGTGATGACTGCTTATATTTCCTTTACTTTTTTTTGAGAAGATATGGCTTTATTTTCTAAGATTTGTTTGGTTTTTCCCTTTTAATTAGTTGTTTTCTTTATTTACATGTTATATGATTTCTCCTTTCCCAGTTTCCTCTCGAAAAACAAACAAACAAACAAAAAAACGACAAGAACAAACCTCTGTTGACTCCCCCTCCCCATACTTGCCACCCTACCCTCTCCTACTTATTGGCCCTGGCATTCCCCTATACTGGGGCACAAAACCTTCACAGGGCCAAGGGCCTCTCCTCCCATTGATGATCGACTTTGCAATCCTCTACTATATACGTGCTGCCAGAATAATCAGTCCCACCATGTATAGTCCTTGGTTGGTGGTTGGGTCCCTGGGAGTTCTGAGGGTACTAGTTAGTTCATATTGTTGTTCATCTTAAGTGGCTCCAAACCCTTCAGTTCCTTTGGTCCTTTCTCGAACTCCTTCATTGTGAGCCTCTACATTTGTATTAGTCAGGTACTATCAGAGCCTCTCAGGAGATAGCTATATTAGGCTGACTTGTCCTTCCTTCAGACTCTGCTCCATAGTTAGTCTCTGCAACTCCTTCCATGGGTATTTTGTTGCTCCTTTTAAGAAGGAATGAAATGTCCACCTTTTGGTCTTCCTTCTTCTTAAGTTTCTTGTGGTTTGTGGGTTATTCTTCCTGTATCCCGAACTTCTGGGCTAATAACCACTTATCAGAGAGTACATACCATGTGTGTTCTTTTGTGATTGAGTTATCTCACTCAGGATGATACTCTCCAGATCCACCCATTTCCCTAAGAATTTCATAAATTCATTGTTTTTAATAGCTGAGTAGTACTCCATTGTGTAGATGTACCACAATTTCTGTATCCATTCCTCTGTTGAGGGGCATCTGGGTTGTTCCCAGTTTCTGGCTATCATAAATAAGGCTGCTATGAACATGGTGGAGCATGTGTCCTCATTACATGTTAGAACATCTTCTGGGTACATGCCCAGGAGTGGTATAGCTGGGTCTTCCAGTAGAACTATGTCCAATTTCCAGAGGAATCACCAAACTGACTTCCAGAGTGGTTGTACCAGCTTGCAATCCCACCAGCAATGAAGAGGTGTTCCTCTTTCTCCACAACCTCTCCAGCACCAACTGTCACCTGAGTTTTTTATGCTAGCCAACCTGACTGGTGTGAAGTGGAATTTCAGAGTTGTTTTGATTTGCATTTCCCTGATGACTAAGGATGTTGAACATTTCTTTAGGTGCTTCTCAGCCATTCGGTATTCATCAGTTGAGAATTCTTTGTTGAGCTCTATACCCCATTTTTTTAATAGTGTTATTTGGTTCTCTGGAGTCTAACTTCTTGAGGTCTTTGTATACATTGGATATTAGCCCACTATCAGATATAGGATTGTTAAAGATCTTTTCCCAATTTGTTGGTTGCTGTTTTGTCCTATTGACAGTGTCTTTTGCCTTACAAAAGCTTTGCAACTTTATGAGGTCCCGTTTGTCAATTCTTGATCTTAGAGCAGAAGCTATGGGTAACTGTTCAGGAAATTTCCCCCTGTGCCCATGTGCTCAAGGATCTTCCCTACTTTCTTTTCTATTAGTTTCAGAGTATCTGGTTTGATGTGGAGGTCCTTGATCCACTTAGACTTGAGCTTCCTACAAGGAGATAGGAATGGATTGCTTTGCATTCTTCTACATGCTAACAGCCAGTTGAGCCAGCACCATTTGTTGAAAATGCTCTTTTTTCCACTGTATGATTTTAGCTCCTTTGTCAAAAATCAAGTGACCATAGGTATATGGGTTCATTTCTAGGTCTTCAATTCTGTTCCATTGATCTACCTGCCTGTCACTGTACCAATACTATGCAGTTTTTAATCACAATTGCTCTGGAGTACAGCTTAAGGTCTGGGAAGGTGATTCCACCAGAGGCTCCTTTATTGTTGAGAATAATTTTGGCTATCCTGGGTTTTTTGTTGTTCCAGATGAATTTGCAAATTGCTCTTTCTAAGTCTGTGAAGAATTGAGTTCGAATTTTGATGATGATAGCATTGAATATGTAGATTGCCTTCGGTAAGATGGCCATTTTTACTATATTAGTCCTGTCAATCCACCAGCATGGGAGATTTTTCCATCTTCTGAAATCTTCAATTTCCTTCTTCAGAGACTTGAAGTTCTTGTCAAACAGATCTTTTACTTGCTTCATTAGAGTTACACCAAGGTATTTTATATTATTTGTAACTATTGTGAAGGGTGTTATTTCCCTAATTTCTTTCTTTGCTTGTTTATCCTTTGTATAGAGGAAGGCCTCTGATTTGCTTGAGTTAATTTTATATCCAGCTACTTTGCTGAAGTTGTTTATCAGGTTTAGAAGCTGGCTGGTGGAATTTTTGGGGTCACTTAAGTATACTCTCATATCATCAGGATATAGTGATAATTTGACTTCTTCCTTTCCTATTCCTATCCCTTTGATTTTCTTTTGTTGTCTAATTGCTCTGGCAAGGACTTCAAGTACAATATTGAATAGGTAGGGAGGGAGTGGGCAGCCTTGTCTAGTCCCTGATTTTAGTGGGATTGCTTCAAGTTTCTCTCCATTTAGTTTGATGTTTGCTACTGGTTTGCTGTATATTACTTTTACTATGTTTAAGAATGGGCCTTGAGTTCCTGATCTTTCCAAGACTTTTATCATGAAGAGATGTTGGATTTTGTCAAATGTTTTCCCAGCATCTAATGAGATGATCATATGGTTTTTTTCTTTGAGTTTGTTTATGTAGTGAATTGCGTTGATGGATTTCTGTATATTGAACCATCCCTGTATCCCTGGGATGAAGCCTACTTAATCATGGTGGGTGATCGTTTTGATATGTTCTTTGATTTGGTGTGCAAGAATTTTACTGAGTATTTTTGCATCGATATTCATAAGGGAAATTGGTCTGAAATTTTCTTTCTTTGTTAGGTCTTTGTGTGGTTTAAGTATAAGAGTAATTGTGGCTTCAAAGAATGAATTGGGTAGAGTGCCTTCAGTTTCTATTTTGTTGAATAGTTTGAGAAGTATTGGTATTAGGTCGTCTTTGAAGGTTTGATAAAACTGCACTAAACCCATTTGGTTCTGGGCTTTTTTTGGTTGGGAGACTATTAATGACTGTTTCTATTTCATTAGCAGATATGGGACAGTTTATATCATTGTTCTGATCTTGATTTAAGTTTGGTACCTGGTATCTATCTAGAAAATTGTCCATTTCATCCAGGTTTTCCAGTTTTGTTGAGTATAGGCTTTCGTAGTAGGATCTCATGATCTTTTGGATTTCCTCATTGTCTGTTGTTATGTCTCCCATTTCATTTCTGATCTTGTTAATTAGGATACTGTCTCTGTGCCTTCTAGTTAGTCTGGCTAAGGGTTTATCTATTTTGTTGATTTTCTCAAAGAACCAGCTCCTGGTTTGGTTGATTCTTTGTATAGTTCTTTTTGTTTCTATTTAGTTGATTTCAGCCCTGAGTTTCATTATTTCCTGCCTTTGACTCTTCTTGGGTGAATTTTCAGGTGTGCTGTCAAATTGTTGGTGTTTGTCCTCTCCAGTTTCTTTTTGGAGGCACTGAAAGCTACGAGTTTTCCTCTTAGGACTGCTTTCATTGTGTCCCATAGGTTTGGGTATGTTGTGGCTTCATTTTCATTAAACTCTAGAAAGTCTTTAATTTCTTTCTTTATTTCTTCCTTGACCAAGTTATCATTGAGTAGAGTGTTGTTAAGTTTCCATGTGTATGTGGGCATTCTATTGTTTATGTTGTTATTGAGGAGCAGCCTTAGTTCATGGTGATCTGAGAGGATACAAGGAATTACTTCAATTTTCTAGTATCTGTTGAGTCCTGATTTGTGACCAATTATATGGTCAATTTTGGAGAAGGCACCATGAGATGCTGAGAAGAAGGTATATCCTTTTGTTTTAGGATAAAAAGTTCTATAGATATCTGTTAAATTCATCTGTTTCATAACTTCTGTTAGTCTCACTGTGTCCTGGTTGAGTTTCTGTTTCCATAATCTGTCCATTGCAGAGAGTGGGGTGTTGAAATCTCCCACTACTATTTTGTGTGGTGCAATGTGTGCTTTGAGCTTTAGTAAAGTTTCTTTTATGAACGTAGATGCCCTTTGATTTAGAGCATAGAGGTTCAGAATTGAGAATTCATCTTGATAGGTCACACCTTTGATGAATATGAAGTGTCCCTCCTTATCTTTTTTGATCACCTTAGGGTGAAAGTTGATTTTATTCGATATTAGAATGGCTACTCCAGTTATTTCTTATGACCATTGGCTTGGAGAATTGTTTTCCAGCCTTTTATTGTGAAGTAGTGTCTGTCTTTGTCACTGAGGTGGGTTTACTGTATGCAACAAAATGTTGGGTCCTGTTTACATATCCAATCTGATAGTCTATGTGTTTTTATTGGGGAATTGAGTCCATTGATATTAATAGATATTAAGGAAACGTAATTGTTGCTTCCTGTTATTTTTGTTGTTAGAGTTGGAATTCCGTTCATGTGACTATCTTCTTTTAGTTTTGTTGGAAGATTACATTTTTGCTTTTTCAGAGATGGAGTTCCCCTCTTTGTGTTGGAGTTTTCCATTTATTATCCTTTGAAGGGCTGGATTTGTAGAAAGATGTTGTGTGAAAGATGTTTGGTTTTGTCATGGAATACTTTGGTTTCTCCATCTATGGTAATTGAGAGTTTTGCTAGGTATAGTAGTCTTGGCATTTATGTTCTCTTAGGGTCTGTATGACATCAGCCCAGGATCTTCTAGCTTTCAGTCTCTGGTGAGAAGTCTGGTGTAATTCTGATAGGCCTACCTTTATATGTTACTTGACCATTTTCTCTTACTGCTTTTAGTATTCTTTCTTTGTTTTGAGCATTTTGTGTTTTGACTATCATGTGGCAGGAGAAGTTTCTTTTCTGGTCCAGTCTGTTTGGAGTTCTATAGGCTTCTTGTATGTTCATGGGCATCTCTTTCTTTAGGTTAGGGAAGTTTTCTTCTATAATTTTGTTGAAGATATTTGCTAGACTCTTTTATTCTTATTGTCCTTAGGTTTGGTCTTTTCATCGCGTCCTGGATTTCCTGGATATTTTGGGTTAGGATCTTTTTGCATTTTACATTTTTTTTGACTGTTGTTTCAATCTGAGATTTCTGCCCCTGAGATTCTCTCTTCTATCTCTTGTATTCTGTTGGTGATACTTGCATCTATGTTTCCTGACTTCTTTCCTAAGATTTCTAACTCCAGAATTGTCTGTCTTTGTGATTCCTGAAGTGTTTCTACTTCCATTTTTAAAGTCCTGGATGGTTTTGCTCAATTCCTTCACCTGTTTGTGTTTTTCTGTAATACCTTAAGGGATTTTTGTGTTTCCTCATTAAGGGCTTCTACTTGTTTACTTGTGATCTCCTGTAATTCTTTATGGGATTTTTTTTGTTTCCTCTTTAAGGGTTTGTACCTCTTTACCTGTGTTCTCCTGTATTTCTTTAAGGAAGTTATTCATGTCATTCTTAAATTCCTCTAGCACCATTGTGAGAGATGATTTTAGATTCAAATCTTGCTTTTCCAGTGTTCTGGGATATCCAGGACTTACTGTGGTGGGAGTACTAGGTTCTGATGAAACCAGGTAGTCCTGGTTTCTGTTGGTAGGATTCTTGTGTTTGCCTTTTGCCATCTGTTCATCTCTGATTTTAGATGGTCTTGCTGTTTCTGACTAGAGTTCGTTCCTTCTGTGGGTCTGTAAGCCTGTGTCAGTACATCTGGTAGATCAGCTCTCCTCTGATAAAGCCCATGCACAGATGGGTAAGTTCCTGGGTTAAAGCACTCCCTGGAGGCAGGCTCTCTGCTTGCATTGAAGGGGCAGGGAGGATTGCAGATCCACAGCTGTCACTCAGAGGCTGAGAGGATCCTGTCACTGCAGCCCTGGGAAACCCCTGTGACTCCTGAGGCCTGTACCCCCTTCTGGGCCTGCATTAGAAAGTCACCTGAGAGAAAATATTGGATCTCACCATAGTCCCTGGGTTAAAGCACTCCCTGGAGGTAGGCTCTCTGCTTGCAGGGAAGAGGCAGAGAGGATTGTAGATCCACCGCAATCACTCAGAGGCTGAGAGCATCGAATCCCTGCTTCCCTGCGAGTCCCCTGTGACCTGTGAGGCGTCCTGCTTCTATTTCCTAAGTAATTATAGGACTATTCTGATAATTTATGATTTAGCTTTGATAAATGGTATCTGTTTATAAAATCATCCATTTCATTTAGGTTTTACAATTTTGTGGAGTACAGTCTTTTGAAGTAAGACCTGATGACTATTTGAATTTTCTTGTTGTCTGTTGTTTCCTTTTCATTTCTGATTATGTTAATTTGGGTACTATATTTCTGCCTTTTAGTTAACTTTCATAAAAGTTTGTCTATATTACTGATTTTCTCAAAGAATCACTTGTTGGTTTCATTGATTCTTTGCATTTTTTTTCTGATTGATTCATTTCAGCCCTGAGTTTGATTATCACCAGCTGTCTACTATAATTTTGTTGAAGATATTTATTCGCCCTTTAAGTTGGAGGTCTTCACTCTCTTCTATACCTATTATCCTTAGGTTTGGTCTTCTCATTCTCCTGGATTTCCTGGATGTTTTGGGTTAGGGTCCTTTTGCATTTTGCATTTTTCTTTGACTGTTTTGTCAATGTTGTCTATGTTATCTTCTGCTCCTCAGATTTTCTCTTCTATCTCTTGTATTCTGTTGGTGATGCTTGCATTTATGTTTCCTGACTTCTTTCCTAAGATTTCTAACTCCAGAGTTGGCTCTTTTTGTTATTTTTTTATTGTTGCTATTTCTGTTTTTAGGTCCAGGATGGCTTTACTCAATTCCTTCACCTGTTTGTTTTTTCTTGCAATTCCTTAAGGTATTTTTGAATTTGCTCTTTAAGTGCTTCTACTTGTTTACTTGTGATCTCCTGTAATTCTTTATGAGATTTTTTTGTTTCCTCTTTAAGGGCTTGTACCTCTTTATCTGTGTTCTCCTGTACTTCTTTAAGGGAGTTATTCACGTCCTTCTTAAAGTCCTCTATCAGCATTGTGAGATATGATTTTAGATCCAAATCTAGCTTTTCCTTTGTTTGGGATATCCAGGATTTGCTGTGGTGGGAGTACCAGGTTCTGATGAAGCCAAGCAGTCTTGGTTTCTGTTGGTAGGATTCTTGCTTTCACCATTTCTTGATCTCTGATGTTAGATGTTCTTGGTGTCTCTGACTAGAGCTTGTCCTGTCCCTGCTGCCCTGATACTCTCCTGTGACTCTTGAGTCCTGTGCCTCCCAGCTGGCTTGCCTTAGAAAGTCACTGGAGAGAAAATGGCAGATCTCTCCTGAGTCCCTGGGTTAAGCACTCTCTGGAGGCAGGCCCTTCACTTGCAGGGGAGGGGCAGAGAGATTTGCTGATCCACCTCTGTCACAGGGAAGCTGATAGGATCCTGTTTCTGCCACCTTGAGACTCCCCTGCAACTCCTGAGGCCTGTGCCTCCCAGCTGGTCCTGCCTTAGAAAGTCACCGGAGAGAAAATCAGAAAAAAATTTCAATGAAAATGAACAATATAATGAAATAAAATATCTATCTTTTCTCATGTTAGTAAAAAAGAAATCACATTTTAGGAAAATCTTAAGAGGCATATTTTTTAATTTATAATAGTTCTTTGGGAGTTTGGTATGAACTATTTTAATAATATTCATGCATTCCCCAATTCTTCCAAATGCCACCATTCACTCACTACCCACCTAATGTTCTGTGCTTTAAAAACAGTCTTATCAGGAACAATGGGATCTATCCAAATACTCTCACATACATGATCTTTCAAGAATATTATCTATTATGAAGTACCATGTTAGAGAAATCTGTGTCTTTCCCTCTCCAACAACTAACAATTTTGAGTAGCTCCCCAGCTAGGATAGACTTTAGTGTCTACCTTCATTTTATAAGATGAGATTTACCAGTTTGTGATCTCACTAGCAATGGAGGAGTGTTCCTCTTCTCCATATCCTTGCCAACATGTGCTGTCAACTGAGCTTCTTATCTTAGGCATTCTAACTGGTATAAGGTAGAATCTCAGGATCATTTTGATTTGCATTTCCCTGATGATTAAGGACTTTGAACATTTCAAGTGCCTCTTAGCCATTCCAAATACCTCTGTTGTGAATTTTCTCTTTAGGTCTATACCCCATTTTTTCATTGGGTGGATTGGATTTTTGGAAATTAGCTTCTTGAGTTCTTTATATATTTTGGATATTAGCCCTCTATTGGATATGGGGTTAGTGAAGGTTTTTTTTGTTTTGTTTTGTTTTGTTTTTTTTTTAATCTTCAGGTTGCTGATCTGTCTTATTGACTGTGTTTTTTACCTTACAAAAGCATTTCAGTTTCATGAAGTCCAATGTTTCAATTATTGATCTTAGAGCCTGAGCCATTAGCATTCTGTTTAGGAAATCCCCCCAATCCAGTACCAATGAGTTTAAGACTCTTTCCCATTTTCTCTTCTATTAGATTCAGTGTATCTGGTTTTATGTCCTTGATCCACTTGGACTTGAGTTTTATGCATTGTGACAAATATGGATCTATTTTCATTTTTCTACATACAGACTGCCAGTTAAACCAGCACCATTTATTGAAGATGCTTTCTTTCTTCTATTGTATATTTTTGGCTTCTTTGACAAAGATCAAGTGTCCAAAATATGTGTGCTTATTTCTGTATCTTCAACAACTCTGGAAATCAATCTGTAAATTCCTTAGAAATTTGGGAACAGATCGACCTGAAGACACAGCTATACAACTATTGGAAATGTATCCAAAAGATATTCTGCATAATATGACTGGGACATGTGCTCCACCATGTTCATAGCAGCCTTATTTCATAGCAAGATACTGGGAACAACCCAGATGTCTCATAACAGAAGAATGGATACAGAAATTCTGGTTCATGTACACAATGGAATACTATTCAACTATTAAGAACTAGGACATCATGAGTTTTGCAGGCAAATGGGTGGAACTAGAAAATATTCTGTGTGAGGTAACTCAGACCCAAAAGAATGTACATGGTATATACTCACTAATAAGTAGATATTAGCCAGAAAAGTATAGAATACTTAAGATACAATTCATAAAAGTCAAGAAGAATAACAAACAGAAGGGGCCAAGTGAGGATGCTTTAATCCCTTTTGAGAGAGAGAAGAAAATGATTATGGGAGAAAGAGGGAGGGAGAGACCTGATGGGAGAGGGGAGGCAAAGGGGAGCATGATCAAACATGGCAGGGGCAAGGAGAAAGGAGAGAAGCCCAGAGGACTAGCAGAATGAATGGAAATATGCAACCTCGGGAGTGGAGTGTGGAAGACCCTAAATGACCAATAGTAGGGAGAGGGAACTCATAGAGTCCACCTCCACCAATATCTATCTTTTATAGAGAATACTGTAATTTCAGCTCTAACACATCTAAACTCTCAATTACCATAGATGGAGAAAATAAGATATTCCATAACAAAACAAAATTTACACAATATCTTTCCACAAATCCAGCCCTACAAAGGATAATAGATGAAAAACATCAACATAAGGAGCAAAACTGCACCCTAGGAGAAGCAAGAAAGTAATCTTTCAACAAATCCACACAAACTAAATTCTACCTCTTACAACAAAAACAATAGGAAGTAACAATTACTTTTTCTTAATATATTACTATGAAAACTAATATTACCAACATATCCTAATCAATTGAAATCCAATAATATGAGGAGTTAGAAATTTATTGACTGTCATCCAATGGTCTCTCTAATTTGGTAATTGGAGAAATAGGTCCAATATTATACAATCCATATATACTTTCACCTTGTTTATTCGTGACAATGTCTTGCTGTGTACAACAAAATGGTCTTGAGATCTTGCTTCTTCTATCTCAGCCTCTCTATTAGTAGTATTGTTTATTTCATGTTTTTACACTATACTACGGTTTTCAGAACAGCTTACATATTTTAAAAGTATTTATATACCCAAAAGAAGTGTAGACAATTAAATTGGGAGGAGATTTGTAAGAAAACAACAAAGAGTAAGACTGAATGCTTTGCTTGACGTTTGTAACTCTTATATCAAGTTACCACAGTAAGAGCCAAGATTTTAAGCTCTACTAAATATAAAACAAACAAACAAACAAAAGCACTATATATTTATGTTCATTTAAGAAAATATTAGTAGTTATATATTATTTTGAAATATACACTTATTACATTTGGAGTTATTTAAAATTTATATTGAGAAAAACATATGTATTTTCAGTATTGCTGTAGACAAGCATCTACATAAGACTGTTAAATTGATTGTTTTTTTATATCAAACAACTTTTATAATACTCATTTTTATTGTTATAATATTTTATAATTTTTAAAGAATATGACAAAAAAAGATATTGTAGATATTGAAGGGGGGTCTCTGGGAGGAGTTGGGGTACAAAAGGGAAACAAGAATGTGATTCAATTCTATTTACTTAAAATATGTTTTTAAATGTTAACAAATTCAGATAAATTGAAATCATGTAACTTTTCTCATTATAATGAAATAAAACTTAGAAAGAAAGAAAGAAAATTAAAAAAAACAGACTGTAATTTCAAAACATTGAGTGTCTTAAAACTGACTTCTGTGTCATTTCATGTGATCACTAGATATTTCATGATAGTATTTTTTTTTACAGAATATACTATTAAATAAAGAATTTTAAAAATGTAGAACCAGCATATTATATAAGTTATTATGTGAGAATATGCAAGGTATAGATAAACATGAGAATATGTGCCTATGATATAAGACTGAGGTAGCACTATGAAATATAGGATGAAACTACTATAAGGCACAGACATCAGGGAGTATCAGAAGGAGAAAAACTGACTTTATTGGCTATGACAGGACTACTGCACCTATGAACTCACCACAGCTGTGGTTGTTTACAAAAGACCTGTACAAGATCAGGCTGACCAATAGACTAACATAACTGGAGGGTTCATGAGACCTAGCCACAACTGAGGAACTTTTGATAGTTAATGGCTTTGAGAAGGTAGAGTCAGTTTTCCTTAAGGGTACAGTCACTAGCTGGTCAACCAAGCTCCAGTGGTAACCTCACACATCAGTGGTAACCTCACACATCTATGTGTGTGATGGCAGAAATTAGACTCAGTGGATTATAAAAATTGAAGTCTTGAATCTGAAAAGAGTTGTAGAGTTGAGGGTGAATATAGAGGATAATTCAATGGGTAAACATAGTTAAACTGCATGGAATGCATACATGACCTTCCCAAAGAATTAAAAATATTGCAATTTAGAAATATTCCAATAACCATCATTCTCTTCTTAAGTCTGTACAGGCAAAGATATGCATGTGTATACTACAAATCAACTTACAAGGAAGCTTAAAGTGAAATGACTCTAAATATGTGGCTACACATTAATTATCCATATGATTTACTTTATGCATGGAATGAAATAAGCTCTAGTTTTTAAAAAATGAATGACAATTGTACAGGAAAATCAATCGATTTTTTTTTTTTAAAAAAAATGTGGTTTGAAGAAAAGACAAAAACCATGTAATATATCTCCTTTCTTCATGCCTATTAGTTCAGTCCCCTTCAAAGACTAAAAAAACCTCAAAGAATGGGCATTGGAAAAGGTACCAACTTGACTTATAGCCATCAATTTAATTTTCTTAGGATTGGCCCTTTGTGCCTTCTGCATCCCACCTCATGACACTGCAGGCTCACAGAGATGTCTTCTTCTTAATTCTTCCTAATTGCTTCATTGCATTTGAGCCTGTGTTTTGGACACATTTGCACTGACACATAATTGTTGGAAAGTCATTTAAAAGTTTTCTCAGGCCCTTATGGTGTTGTGGATCTAGATTTGAGTTGAAAATCACACCTGAAGTAGAAAAGGGGGCTGGGAATAATACACCTATAAATCAGAGCCAGAGTCTCATCTCACCTCAGAAAGATTCAGCCTTTCAGCTCAGCACTTGCTTCTGTGGCATCACACAGCATCCTGGTGAGCATGACTTTCACCTCAAGAGATGGATAATTATAAACTTAAGACTTACAAGGGCACAGAGTAGTGACCATATTTCTGTGACTGGCATTGGGAATTGAAAATATTTTAACAGTAACTCAAGGATGTTTACTGCTAGGTGCAGAATAGATTGTATCTACCCACTCTTGTGAAAATTTGATTACTTCCACAATTCCCTAAAGGTTATCCTTGATACTTTTCTCCTTAAAATGGAATTTGTCTCCTCATTTCTTCTTTTCTTCTTTCTATTATTCATTCATTACTTCCTCCTTGAATTTCCATTCTATCTTTGATGAAAATTTGTCAAATGTCCATGCCTCACCAAAAAGTGACTTACAATTTATAAAATTCTAGGAAAGGTAAAAATCAGTTTTTTTCAATTGAGTGATACTGAGTATATCAACTACACTGGAGGTTAGGCTCATACTTAGGAGAAGTTGGCTAATACTTCACAGACTCTGTTTTTAGTGATATTTAGTCCTCTTTCTTTTGTTTTTGTCTTGTACTTTTACTTATGAGAGGGAAAGAACATAAAGTTCATTATGTGTGGAGTAATGGAGTAAGACTAGAGATGAGTTGGGTGATGTGGCAGAATATGATAAATATATGCTGTATTAAAACCTCAAAAAATAAATATGTTTTCTGTAAGTAAAAAATGTTATGGTGATATATGAATGTTTATATGTATTTTAAATATCTTAAATAATACAAAATATTGAGGTTTGGGATGTGGAGCAGCTGGAAGGTGGATGGGGGGCGCAGGAAACGGACTACAGAGTGTAAAAAATAAATTATTCTTAAAAAAGAAAAAAGAATTTTCATATTTAACCAAATCTTAAACACAACTAAATAGGAAATAGATGTGTATCAAATAAATGGGAAAATAAAAAGCAAGTGTATATTTCTTATTTCCCTTGCAACTAACTATGCCTGAGATTTGATGTAAAAAAAATAGTAAGTTTTTGTGAAGATTTTCTTTGGTTAGTTAAGAAAACAGAATTATATTGCATATGCTCATGAATACTGTTGAACACCGCAATTACAATTTACTTTAACTATACAGGAGATTATCAGATTACAGTCCAGTGTCAAAGGCTAACCATTGACTAATATGATTCTATTATGTTATGAGTCTGCAGACATTGTTAGGACATGCACCCAGAATTGTAAAAGGAAGATTAAAGAGGATTATGCTTGCATTCAGATAGTAAGAAATAGACATCTTCTTTTCTGTTCATCAATGAAATCCTCCATCTTTTCCTGTCAGAAAATAATATGAGAGGAGAATGCATAGGCTCAGAGCCAGACATGACTTCAGAATGAGTGAGAAGCACTGCAGAAGAGTGGTTGTGGATATGCAGCTTTCAGAGTTCTCTCTCTCTCTCTCTCTCTCTCTCTCTCTCTCTCTCTCTCTCTCTCCACTGACCTAGCATTAGAAGTCAGAGTCAGTCTATGGTTAAGAAGATGAACATGAGTGAGATTTATTGTGACTCTCTATTCTTTGAATTGATCTCATTATTTTAGGTAAAGTCGAGTTCCATTTCTTGTCTGCAGTTTTTCTTTTTCTTTTTCTTTTTTGTTTAAGTTCTCAATTTATTTTATTTTTTTAAACTTTTATCGCATTATGATGAGAAAAGTTACATGATTTCAGTTTATCTGAATTTGTTAACATTTAAAAACATATTTTAAGTAAATAGAATTAAATCACATTCTTGTTTCCCTTTTGTACCCCCACTCCTCCCAGAGACCCCCTTCAATACCTACAATATCTTTTTTGTCATATTCCTTAAAGTTTATAAGATATTATAACAATAAAAATAAGTATTATAAAAGTTTTTGATATAAAACAAAAATCAATTTAACAGTCTTATGTAGATGCTCATCTACAGCAATACTGAAAATACATTTTTCTCAATATAAATTTTAAATAACTCCAAACATATTAACTGTATACTTCAAAATAATATATCACTACTGGTATTTTCCTAAATGAACATAAGTATATAAAGTCTTTTTGTTTGTTTTGTATTTAGTGGAGTTTAAAATCTTGGCTGTTACTGTGGTACAAGCCCAAAATAAGAACAATTTTTAGATATTGGATTTCATTGTAATAAGGCTGTACTTCAATGACCATCACATCACCAAAGGATTTTACCTCCATCGTAGCTAAGCTGAGAATTGATAGTTCTGCTTCACCAAGAAATGAATTGTAGGCTCGATTTTTGGATACAGACTTCCTGCTATGGTCAAAGCTATTTGACTTGAGTGAGTGACTTTATTCTCAGGCCACAGAGAACAGGTTACATTCATTTAAGAAATGATATGTGTATTAAGATGGTCTACCATAAAGTCATTCACCAACTGTTTCAATGAATAATAGTTCTGCATGGAGGGTGGCACAGACATTGAGTGAGGGTAAGAATTTGGTTCATTAGCTGTGATAATTTGGAAAATCATTCATCTCAGAGAAAGAGTAACATAAAGTCCTCTTCTTCAAACTTGATGCAAGAGTTACAAATGTCAAGGAAAGCATTCAGTCTCACTCTTTGTTGTTCTCTTATAAGCAACCTCCCTAGTTAATCATCTATGTTTCTTTTGGGTATATAAACACTTTTGAAATATATAAGCTGTTCTGAAAACCATGAAATAAACAATACTAATAGAGAGGCTGAGATAGAAGAAGCAAGATTTCAAGACCCTTATGTTGTACACAGCAAGACACTGTCACAAACAAACAAGCTGAAAGTGTATATAGATTGTACAATGTTGGACCTATTTCTCCAATTACCAAATTAGAGAGACCATTGGATTACAATAAAAAAATTTCTAATTCCTCATATTATTGGATTTCAATCGATTAGGATATGTTGGTAATATTAATTTTCATAGTAATATATTAAGAAAAAGTAATTGTCACTTCCTGTTGTTTTTGTTGTAAGAGGTGGAATTAGGTTTGTGTGGATTTGTTGAAAGATTACCTTCTTGCTTCTTCTGGGGTGTAGTTTTGCTCCTTATGTTGATGTTTTCCATCTATTATCCTTTGTAGGGCTGGA
>JADRCD010158155.1:0-26510 GCA_019843815.1 Montemys delectorum
GAATACAGGAATAACAACCCACAAACCACAAGAAACTTAAGAAGAAGGAAAACCAAAAGGTGGACATTTCATTCCTTCTTAAAAGGGGGAACCAAATACCCATGGAAGGAGTTGCAGAGATTAACTATGGAGCAGAGACTGAAGGAACGACAAGCCAGCCTAAATATAGCTATCTCCTGAGAGGCTCTGTCAATACCTGACTAATACAGATATAGAGGCTCACAGCCATCCATTGAACTGAGTACACGGTCCCCAATGAAGGAGTTAGAGAAAGGATCTATGGAGCTGAATGGTTTGCAGCCCCTTAGGACAAACAACAATATGAACTAACTAGTACCCTCAGTGCTCCCAGGGACCCAACCCCCAACCAAGGACTATACATGGTGGGACTGATTGTTTTGCAGCATGTGTATAGCAGAGGATTGCAAATTCGATCATCAATAGGAGGAGGGGACCTTCACCTTGTGAAGGTTCTGTGCCCCAGTGTAGAGGAATGCCAGGGCCAATAAGTGGGAGAGGGTGGGATGGAAGGCATGGGGAGGGAGGAGGCAACAGGGGTTTGTTCTTGTTGTTTTTGTTTGTTTGTTTGATTGTTTTTTGGAGGGGAACTAGGAAAGGAGAAATTTACATGTAAATAAAGAAAATATCTAATTAAAAAAAGAATCAAAGTGTGTCCTTATGAAATCTAAAAATTGCTAGGTTTTGTACATCAAAACCACTAGCAAAACCCTTGTAACCTAACTTTTCTAAAAATCTACATCTCCAAATTCATTTAAGAGTGGCAGTTGAATCATTAATCTACTCCAGCTGCAATGCTTGAAAAATTCTAATAATTAACATTGTAGGTATCAATAAAATTGCCCATTGAAGAGCTGAAAGCTCATTTAAAGTTTTCATTCAACGTATTTATTAAGAGTGATGCAAGAGCAAAACACAAGCGCATAAAGTCCTCAGGACACATAGCCTTTCCGAGGAACACCTGTTATGATTATCCTAAACAGTGTGTGGCATTTTATAAGTTTTAAAGCTCTTTTGCTGTTCCTCTTGCATGACACCCAACATCTCTCCTGTTTAAATTTGTTAAATGCAGTGTATGAATATCTCTCTGGGATCAGAGGATGGCAGCTACCAGATATTTGATGATGAATGGAAGCAGAATTAAAACATTTTTTTCCAATTATACTTCAAAAATTAGTGAAAAGTTCCCCAAACAATTATCCTTAATAATTTTAACTGAAGTGATTGAAAAACTGTCTACCTACTCAGGTGAAAAAAATTGTAATCTAGCATAATGAATGGAACATTGGGAATGAAATGTTTTCATACCAACTGAAAGGTGAAAGCTATTCTCAAATGATTCTGAACTTGTTCCCAATATATCTGTAAACCATTATAAGGTAGAAGTGTAACAAAATTCCATTTAAAATTTGAATGGCAGGAAGTGCTTAGGTGAGTCTGAATATTCTAAATTTGGGTGACCACATAAAAAATTGCTTCCTCTAGAATATTGGCTATACCAGTCAATCCTCTATCTCTTCTTTTCCTGAGTAATCAGTGCCAGTGAAACATTTTGAGATAAGGAATATGATGAGCAGTTGCACCAGAGTGATAATGCAACTGACATATATCACAGTACCTAAAGTAAGTGTAGCAATGAATTTCCTTAGCTACGAGAGAGTATAAGCAACACATCCAGATTCACACAGAGTAGGGAATGATTTACAGGTAAGAAAATATAAGGGGGCAAATGTACAATGAGAAAAACATTAGAACTCATGATAGAATAAATTCAAATAGCATTTTTAAAAATCCTTACGTCTATACAAAGGAGCTTTGTCCATTTTTAAAGCTCTTTGAATCCCTAAAATTGTAAATATAAGTCAACATCTCAGAAAGCCTCCCCAGGTTAGGAAGAAACACAAACAACAGGAAAATAAATGTCATAAATTTCAAGGGAATATGTAAGCCCAATAGTTTAACTCTCTTGGGGAGAGCATTCATGGGATGGTATACACCAAGCAGTTCCCCACAATCACTCAAGAAGCTTTGAAAGTGGAGAGCAACAGTCTTTTGATTATATAATGGATGGCTCTGCTGAGCTGCCTCTGTACAGAAAACAAGAACTTTTGTTAGGAAATCAACTTTACCTTCGTGCCGAGGACCTGAGAATATACCATGAACTTGAACCTGTCCCACAAAGAAAGGTCAAATTCTTTTTTTATTAGATATTTTCTTTATTTACATTTCAAATGATATCCCCTTTCCCAGTTTCCCCTCCAAAAAAAAATAAAAATAAAAAAATTAAAATAAAACCCTTATTCCCTCCCCTATCCCCCTGATCACCAACCCACCCTCTCCCACTTCCTGGCCCTGGCATTCCACTACACTGGGGCATAGAGCCTTCACAGGACCAAGGGCCTCTCCTCCCATTGATGACCAACTAGGCCATCATCTGCTACATATGCAGCTGGAGCCATGAGTCCCACCATGTACTCTTTTGTTGGTGATTTAGTCCCTGGGATCTCTGAGGGTACTGGTTAGTTCATATTGTTATTCCTCCTGTGGGGCTGCAAACCCCGTTAGCTCCTTGGGTACTTTCTCTAGCTCCTCCATTGGTGACCCTGTGCTCAGTTCCATCTCTCTACTGTTGGGCATTTTGGCTAAGATCATCCCAATTGTGTCCAGGGACCCTCTGCCATGCCTAATATCTGAGACTTTCTAAAGGTTCCCCCCTGCCCTCATCCCAACCTGCTTCTTAATTCCACTCATTCTCCTGGCTCTCTGAGCTTCTCTCCTGTCATCCCCACATACTGATCCTGACTCTCTTTTTCCCTCTGTCGCCCACCCAGACCACTCCCTCCCTCTGCTTCTAGTGATTATTTTCTTCCCCTTTCTAAGTGTGATTGAAGTATCCACACTTGAGCCTTCCTTGTTGTTAAGCTTCATATAATCTGTGAGTTGTATCATGAGTATTTTGAACTTCTTGTCTACTATTCACTTATTAGTGAGGACATATTATGTATGTCCTTTTGAGTCTGTGTTACCACACTCTGGAGACCATATCTAATAGTTACACATGGCCAAGATTTGAGACATGGGGTCACTCATCCATCTTCAAAATTCTTGACCCAGAATTGTTCCTGTTTGAAGGAAATACAGGAACAAAAATAGAGCAGACTGAAAGAAAGGCCATCCAGTGACTGGCCCAACTTGGGATTGATTCCATGTGCAGGCAACAAATCCCTGCACTATCACTGATGCCATGTTGTGCTTTCAGACAGTAGCCTAGAGAGGCTTTGCCAGTAGCTGACTGAGACAGGTGCAGATACAACCAACCATTAGACTGAGGTCAGGGACCCTCATGGATGAGTTAGGGGAAGGGCTAAAGGAGCTGAAGGAGATTGAAACCCCATAGGAAGAACAACAGTATCACTAACCCAGACCCCTGAAAGCTCTAACCAAGTTACCAACCAAAGAGCATTCATGGGCTGGTCAATGGCCCCCATTATAGACATAGCAGAAGAGAGCCTTGTCTGGCCTCAGTGGGAAAGAATACAGTGAATCCTGTAGAAACTTGATGCCACAGGGAAGGGGAATGCTAGTGGCATGTGTGGGTGAGTGGGGAAGAACCTTCTCTAAAACAAAGAGAAGTGGAGATGGGGTGGCAGGAACTCCCTTCTGATTCAGGGGGAAGCTTCTCTGTGATGGCTGATCAAGGCACTAACCTACGAGTATAATGGATATTTTCAGGAGTACTTTTCATTACTACATCATTTAAGTAGAATAACAGTACTTGGTTGTTACTTGGCCTATTTCTCAGGATCTTGTTTAACTAGTCATAATCAGATATTAAGGACACCTTTTCTTTAAAACAAAATACAACACCAAACTGTTATATTTTGTTAAACTCAAAATGTTCTTTTCCTTCCTTCTGCTAGAAAGGAATTTTATTTCCACATGCTAGTTAAATTTATACGTCACAGCATTCGAAACAATGCAGCTATTTCAAAGAAGTAATTTATATAAATTTATAAAGAGTGAATTTTATATTTGTGCAGACAGTTATCACACTATTAAAATTATAAACAAACTGACAGGCAATAATTTCAACTTTATGTAGACATAGGAAAAGGATCCATAAAAGTCATTCCACTAGAAAATTTTAAGATTTTTTCTGAGATAATATAGTATAAAATTTACTCAAATATATTTAGTTTAAAATTGTATCTAATTTTTATAAGTGCTTGATAAATTTTAACAATGTAAATTTGATTATTCTAATTGCTCTAGCTAAAACGTTGAGTACTATATTGAATAAATAGGGAGAGAGTGGGCAGCCTTGTCTTGTCCCTAATTTTAGTGGGACTGCTTCAATCTTCTCTTCATTTAAAATGCTGTTGGCTGTTGTTTTGCTGGTCTCCAAGACTTTTAACATGAAAGGAAATTCTATTTTGTCAAAGGCATTTTCAGCATCTAGTGAGATGATCATGTGATTTTTTTCTTTGAGTTTGTTTATATAGTAAATTATGTTGAAGAATTTCTGTATATTGAATCAACTTGATCATGAATGAAGCCTACTTGATCATGGTAAATGATCTTTGAATTGATTTGATTTGATTAGGTTTGCAAAATCCCATGCAAGCACAAGTCAAATCCCCAACACAGAAGGAACAATATCTAATCCATTCTATGAAGCCATGATTACTCTGATACCTAATCCACTCAAACACCCAACAAAGAAAGAGAATTTCAGACCAATTTTGCTTATGAATACAGATGCAAAAATATTCAATAAGATTTCAATAAACCAAATCCAAAAACACATCAAAAAGATCATTTACATCATTCAAGTAGGCTTCATTCCATGGATTCAGAGATGATTCAATAAACATCAAGTTTTCAAAGCTGGAGAAGTGACAGGTTCAAGAGATGTGCTCCCCCCACAAATCAACTTCTTGGCTGCTTCCTTCATATCCTTGTTCCTGAGGCTGTAAATCAGAGGATTCAGCATAGGGATGACCAAGGTGTAAAACACAGCAGAGACTTTTTCCTGTTCCATGGAGTACTGAGAGCTTGGCTGGATATAGCTAAATGTCCCAGATCCATAAAATAATGTCACAGCTGTCAGGTGTGAGGCGCAAGTGGAGAAGGCTTTACGCCTCCCCTCAGTTGAGCGGATTCTCAGGATGGCAACGATAATGAAGATATAGGACACCACGACAATGATGAAAGTGAAAATAGCAATCACTCCAGAGAAGACCATAAGCAGCATCTCATTGATGTGTGCATCAGAGCACGCAAGCTTCAAAAGAGGAGGGACGTCACAGAAGAAGTGATTCACAATGTTTGGACCACAGAAGTCCAGTCTCAGTAGACTTATTGTGTGAGTCAGGGAATTAATGATGCCACAAAAGTAACATGCAAGAACTATGTTAATGCAGATGCTGAATGTCATAATAACTGTATACATTAAGGGGTTTGCAATTGCCACATATCGATCATAAGCCATCATAGACAAGAGGATGACTTCTGTAGTTGCATACACCATAAAAAAGAAACTCTGTAGAATACAGGAAAGGAGTCTACTAGACTTGTGTTCTGATAAAAAATTGATGAGCATCTTAGGAGCAATGACAGTAGAGTAGCAGATGTCACAGAAAGATAGGTTACTAAGAAAGAAGTACATTGGGGTATGAAGGTGGGCATTCAACCAGATCAAGAAGATCACTCCCCCATTACCCACAAAAGTGATTAAATATATTATGCTGAAAAGCAAAAAGAGAGGAATCTGCCAATTAGGATTTTCTGTTAAGCCAAGGAGTATGAATTCCTTCACATCTGTATGATTCCCTGTGTCCATGCTTTCAGTAGTCTATAGTTCCTTGTTATAAAATATTTTAATTAGACATATAAAAATTAAATACCTAATATTAAAACATATTTCTTCCAGGATCTGAGAGTCATTATTGTGTGACACACAAAGAGATTACCCTGTGGTAATTGAAGAAAAAAAGAAAGAAACATCAGCAATAGCCCACATGTGTGCTAAAAAAAATCTATGCACTAAGACTGACCTCCATATCCAAATACATCACCTCAAATATTTTCTCACATTTTGCCTAGATGTCTGATATATTTGACCAATGGCATCTAATACAGGGAACTTGAGCCAAGAAAAATGTATAGATCAATATTTTCATCTGTTCTTTGTTTTAAGAATGATTATCATGAGTGCCATTTTCTGTGACAATTCTTGCCTTCACATTCTTTTTCAATTTTCTTTTTGCATTCTAGCAATCTTGTCAGAACTAAAAATAATAAAACACTCTAGAATGTACATTGTGAAAAAATACATTGTGTGAAACAGCAAAACCTGCAACTGTGTGTATATCTTCTTTTCAAAAAGATAAGGTAGAGTCAGGCAGTGGTGGCACACATTTTTAACCCCAGCACTTGTGAGGCAGAGGGAGGAGAATTTCTGAGTTCGAGGCCAGCGTGGTTTACAAAGTGAGTTCCAGGACAGCCAGGGCTACACAGAGAAACTCTGTCTCAAAAAACAATCAAACAAAAAAGAGATAAGATAGAACTTTCTCTAATTCCTTCTAAAATGATCCATTTTCAATTCAATATTTGGTAATGTAAATATAAGTATAAATATGCATTCTAACACAGTCAATAAATATCTAGCACTTACTTTTATGAACTGATTCCTTTGAACATATGGATCACTTAAATCAGCAGTGTCATGAGTTGAAGAGCTGATGTACTGTTAGCAACCTAATCACGAACTGATAAGCAACAGAATAACTAGCATATATACATTAAAGTAGGACAGAGAATAGAAGGAAATGATGAGTGCTATAATATAAATGGGATTAATTTCCTGTTTTTTATCACCGTGACTACCAAAATTTTACTGAAAAATGGTGACCTTAAGTAACAAAGATTCATTTACTTTTATTTGGAAGTCAGAAGCATGATACTATCTGATTTCCTAAGTGGAATCTATATGGCTATGAGGTCATATTCCTAATAGGGGGCCTAAGTGATGAAGCATTTTATAACCTAATAATTCTTTTGAGCCTCCAAACTGTACTGACTTTAAGAATAAGCATATTCCCCTAAAACAACAATATAATGCATTTGACTTTCAGCACTGTTTCTTCTTCCTTCTCATCTTGAAAGAATGCTTGATTGTGTATATTTTGCCTCTCATGCTCTCCCTCTGACTCACATGCCAATACATTATTTTCATATGAAGTAGTGTGTATGAGTCCTAGAGATTGAGATTTAAGCAATACTAGAGGTTATCATTCAGTCTGTCACATCTAAGGTGTCTGATAAAGCACTTTATATAAGATCTACAATGAGTATGAAATAATTTAATAATTTAATGAGATGTGAGATGTGAAGGCATGTTAAAATGTGTTTTCCAAGAAGAGAACACAGTAAGCTCAAAACCTAGAGTTCTTTGTGACAGGAGGGCTTCTAAATATTCCTAAGTGAAAAGAATAGTAAGAGAAAATTCTGAGGATTTAACGTTATTGTTTCTGTGGCCATTGAATTGTGTTTGAAAACTATCAGTGAGAAGGGGAAAACATTTGGACAATACATCACAGTACATGAATTCCATATTTCATGGTTAGCAAAGTATCTACCTGTTTTCAATAGTTTCTTTTTAACATTGTACATTTGAGCTACTTCTACAAAAGTATGTTGCAAAAGAATAAATATTCCTTTTTTTAAACACAAAATACAGGATTATCAACACAATAGTGGAGTTGCTGTAACCAACTCTTTTTTTGAATCTTATCATATTTATTTGTTTTAATATGGGACATGTGTTTACCTTGTTAAGCATAGCATACAATCAGTTATCATATTCAAAGAACATTTTGTACATTAAGAAGGCTTGTAAGGTATTTGAAACTTCAAGAACATATTTGGTATCTCACACTTTCAAATCATTATATACGTGATTGTGGCATTCTGTTCCCTATCAATTGATATTGATGTGTCAACACTGAAATGATCACTCTATAATAACAAGCCTACCCACTTAGTGCCTGTGTGTATTCCAGATCAGTGGCCTCATAATGAACAAAAGAGCTTCTGTGGCAAATTATTTCATCTTTAATAAAATAAGAACTATAAACATGTCCCAGGATGGAAAACAATGGGAAGAAAATTAGAAAATAATTCTTAAAATATGTTATTGAAATCCTTAAAGAAAAAGAGTTTTAAATTATTTAAAAGTATTATTATTTTATTAAAATAATTGAAAACCGCATATATTATATAAAAATTTCAATCTTAAATTGTGTAATTTTTACATTTGCATAAGTGTGCAAATATCTTTAAGGTACTATATATGTAGTATTAAATCACAAAAATATACTTGCTCTTATCATATGCAATAACAGCTAATATAATTATAATATAAATTTGTATATATTATATAAATAATGTGCTTATCTATGAGATGTGGCAGATTGAAAAATGAATAGTCTACAAATTAGAACATAATATTCTGAATTGTTGACGGTGATGCTACAGGTAGACAACAGCAATTATCTTCTGAAAATGCTCAGGAAATAACAGAAAATAGAAAAATCTTTACATGGAAACTTACTTGCAACCTATAGAAGCTCAAAGAAACAACACATCTGCTGTAGAAGATCTGGCTTTCACAAATCTTTAAGGACTTATTATTTAGAACATTGTTGCTGCAGTAGTTTCTATTCTACTGGGGAAAGAATTCATATCCCCCTGTGTTTGTTTAAGTCTCAGTTGTCCACAGTTGAGTCATTAGCAACTTTCTTGTCTCTCAAGTGTGAAACTAATCAGAGAACTGCCAGCCCTTCTCATTTATGTTCAATATGTTCTATTTTCACAAAGAAGTGAAAGGGGAGTCTTTCATAAGTACTGTTCTTTTTTCATATTTTATTAGATATTTTCTTTATTTACATGTAAATTTCTCCTTTCCCAGTTTCCCCTCCAAAAAACAAACAAACAAAAACAACAAGAACAAACCCCTGTTGCCTCCCCACTCCCCATGTCTGCCATTCCACCCTCTCCCACTTATTGGCACTGGCATTCCCCTACACTGGGGCACAAAACCTTCACAAGGCTGAGGTCCTCTCCTCCTATTGATGATCGAATTTGCAATCCTCTATTATACACATGCTGCCAAAACATTCAGTCTCACCATGTATAGTCCTTGGTTGGTGGTACTGTTTTTAAAGCAGTTGCTATTTTCTCGAAATTTAAACATCTTGTTTTAATGTCCAATAAAGCCAAGAAACAAAGCAGCAGGGATGACAAAAAAGGATATTGAAATCATTTATAAGTCACTTGAAATACTGTGAAAATATTCTTCCAAGAAAATAACATAATTTCATTATTATTTCTTCAAAACTACTGTATCTATACAGAATTTTTGTTTTTCTTTTGACATCAAATAGGGCATAATGCCAGTATACTCTAAGATCTTTAATGCTAACCCTCTTGAGATACATTGTACTATATAAAATCAAGAGTTTAATGGGTTTACAATTGTATTGCCATTTAATCATCATGAGCTGATATTGATGAGAATCAAAATCATACTTTAGAATTTATGTCCCAGGTTACCAAATAACAAGTAATTTTCCAACATGTTTTATATCTACTTGTATAATTCATAAATGATACTTTAAAGCATGATAATGGTTTAATTTGCCAGATGAATTCAAACCAATTCATAAATTATAATTTACACTAAAATTAGAATCATATGTTGGAAAATTTTAGAAATAATAAATTAACATACAATTCAAAAATTTATTTCAGCCTTTGTCTCTTTGGAAATTATGTCAAAAATACAAAAGAAAAATTTAAGCTTTTGAAAACGCTAAAGAATGGGAGCTAGAGAGATGGCTCAGCAGTTAAAAACACTGGCTCCTCTTTCAGAGGTCCTGAGTACAATCCCCAGCAACCATATGTAATCTCACAAGCACATATAATGGGATCCAATATCCTCCTATTGGATTCAGGCATTCATGCAAACAGTGCCCCGAAATACATTAGATGAATGAATGAAAGAATAATATGTCTAAAGAAGACTGTAATAGTGAGCTTATTTGAAAAACTATTTTCCTATGAATATGAAAATTTGATATGCTTAAAAAGAAAAAAAGAAAAACAGAACAAAACAAAATACTACCAACAACAAAATGCCAGGAAAAGTGTAACATATATAAAACCCAGTGCTGAGGATGCAGAGCCTAGCAGATTAGCAGTACCCATAGCTCTGGTAGAATAACAGGGTCCTAGTGGAGACATATTACCATGATGTTACTGATTAAAGTTTTATTCTGGTATCTAGAATGGGGTTGGGTACAGATCTAGGTGAAGATTTCTGTATACGTTTATGTTTATGTTGTTCTGTTTCCTCTCTAGATAGTTAGAAAGTGTGATGCCTATGTGTCTCTGATTTCCTTGCATGTTCAACTAGCATAGGGAGTGCCTGTTGGTACTAGAGGATGGATTGGGAGAAGAAATGTTTTCGGAAATATTATTAGATAGGAATGGGGGACCACATCAGGTTTCATGCTACAGAGCTTTTATCAAGGCTGTGTAGGTTGAATATCAAGAACAGTAAGAAAGGTATCATAGTGAGACTTTTTCAGACCTCTAGTGATACAAATAATGACACAAAGGCTTATTAATATTTTAAAGTTTAAGTCTTAGCTTGGAAGTCTCCCAACTACTCTATCACAACTAACTCTGCCCTAAGTCCTGCCATGTGGCCAGGATCACGGCCACTAGATCATTATTAAAGCCAATTAGAAACAATTCTAGAATATCTTAGACTGGCAAGGAAAAATAAATATTTTCAAAATATCAGACTGGTATAGCAGCTTGTATTATGAATGCTAATTGTGATCCCCCCAAATCTGCTTGTAAGAGGAGGTCCACAGTAGCTTTTGGGAACCTGCTCCCAGTTGGTTCTGATAGATAAATAATGATCCCATTAGCCAATAGCTGGTAAGAATAAATAGTGGCTGTATTTTTAGATTTCCCAGGGTTGTGACTATGAAGAGAGGAAGGGGAAATCCCTCATGCTTTAGGAGAGTGTGGAGAGAGGAGAGACAGAGTCATGAGGTAGAAAAGAAAGGAGAGTTCCATGAGCTCTGGGCCAAGAAAATGTGGCTCAGTTTCAAAGCTACACAAGTGGGTCCAGAATGGCCAAGATAGAACATAGAAATTAATAACCAGTAACTCAGAATTATTGATTAGAGATAGATTCTAACAACATAAAGGCTAGGCAGTTAGTCGCCTAGCTACTATGGTGCTTGATACATATTAAAATAAAAAGACTATGTCTGTGTGTCTTTCATATGGGAACATGAATCAAAGAGATGGGGTAGCAACCATGTACCAAGACTTATTAAACTTATAATACTACAGACTGGCAATGGGTCAATATTTCTACCAGTACAGAATTAAAAATTAAATAAACAGAGACATACCTTCAAACTGTGTAACCAAAGGCATAATTTTACCTTCAGACTACTTGTTATCAGAGAATGAACAATCCTTGGGCTAACAAGAGGTCTCTCTTCTGTTGGAGCCTGTCATAAAGCAGGAGTTAAGGGGAAAAAAGGATAGAAGATAGAAACAGAGGGAACAGTAAGACTGCCTCAGGTGTTCTGATGCAGAACTAGAGATCAGACTAGGTAATTGGTTCTAGGGAAACACAGAGAATAAAAGATATTGCAGGCAACAATACTGCTTTTCCTGCAGGCATGGCCTATGGAAGTAAAGGACGCCTGTGGGAGTTCGGGCCTATGATAAATCAAAAAGAGAGAAAATGAAGATTGGATGGGGATGAGCTGTAAGAGGCATAGAGGGAAGGAATAACTGCAGCTGGTGTTCTGCTTCGGAACTAGGAACCAGAATGGAAAATTGTATTTGGAGGGGAAAATTAATGGTGAAGGTCTTTAGTTAGCTTACCTGTGTCTCTGTTTTGTTTAGCTGGTGTGTTCCCAGTGAATGTCTGCTGGTGATGGAAGCTACGATAATGGGATGAATTGGTGGGAGAACAGTTGCAGGAGAAGATCTTTGTAATCTGTTGAGGATGGGGACAAAGAGGAAAGGGAGATCACAGCAGGTGGCTTTATGCTACAGAACTGGGTTAAGAATGGTAGAATGTGAAATCAAGAACAACAGGAAGACAGTGTAACTGTCTTCAACATACTCGATATGGGAATGGGAAATTCATAACTTAAGATGTTTTTTTCTTTTTTACAAAAGTCTACAGTTAAAAGATGATAGACTTGCAGAGCTAATCCTGTACCACAGTGCTCCATTCCCAAATACCATCAGGAAAACCTGGTCTTTAGGACTGGAGACAGCCCTGTAAACGCAAGTAAGACCACCACTTCTTCTCAGAGGATTCCACACAGATCCCTCAGGACACAGGAACCGAGGAGTAGCCCCTGGGACAGGATCCTTTCTAGTTTCTGGATGCAACAGGAGCTGATCCTGTGTCACAGTACTCCATACACAAATACCACCTGTAGAGAGATGGTCTCTGAGGAGTGGAAACACACATGTGAGCACAGGTCATACCACTACTTCTACTCAAATTCCTGGCATAAGAAGGACCCCCTAGAGCTATCAGGACACAGGAATCAAGGAACAGTGGGGACAGGATCCTTCCAGTTACCTTTTACACCCTGGAGCAGAACTTGTGCCAAAACTGTCCATATGCATATTCCTCCCAAAGAACTGATCTCCCAGAAGTACTGACATACAGATTTGCAGAAGGATCAAGCCACAGTCAGAGACAGCAAGACCAGATAACATCAGAGGTAACCAAATGGCAAGAAGCAAGGACAAGAACATAAGCAATAGAAACCAAGGCTACTTGGCATCATCAGAACCCAATTCTCCCACCACAGTGAGCCCTGGATACCCCAACACATCAGAAAAGCAAGATTCTGATTTAAAATCACATCTCATGATGATAGTAGAAGATTTTAAGGAGGACACAAATAATGCCCTTAAAGAAATACAGGAGAACACAGGTAAACAGCTAGAAGCCCTTAAAGAGGAAACACAAAAATTCATTAAAGAATTATAGGAAAACACAACCAAATAGGTTAAGGAATTGAATAAAGCCATTCAACATCTAAAAATGGAAATAGAAACAATAAAGATATCACAAAAAGGAGACAACTTAAGAAAGAAAACATAGGAAAGAGATGAGATGTCATAGATGCAAGCATCATCAAAAGAATACAAAAGATAGAAGAGAGAATATCAGGGACAGAAGACACCATAGAAGACATTGAAACCACAGTCAAGGAAATGGAAAATACAAAAAGCTTCTAGCCCAAAACATCCAGGAAATCCAGGACACAATGATAAGACCAAACCTAAGGATAATAGGTATAGAAGAGATGAAGATTCTCAACTAAATGGGTGAGTAAATGTCTTCAACAAAATTAAATACAAGAAACTTTCCTAACCTAAAGAAAGAGATATCCATAAAACACACAAGAGGCCTACAGAACTCCAAATAGATTGGACCAGAAAAGAAATTCCTCCTGTCACATAATAGTCAAAACACCAAATGCAAAAATTGAAGAAAGAATATTAAAAACAGTAGGGGAAAAATGTCAAATAACATATAAAGGCAGACCTATCAGAATTATACCAGACTTCTCAACAGAGAGTATGAAAGCTAGAAGTCATAGGCAGATGACATACAGACACCAAGAGAACACCAAGAGAAACCAAGATATTCTACTATAAAACCAAATTTACACAATATATTTCCACAAATCCAGCCCTACAAATGATAATAGATAGAAAACACCAACACAAGGAAGAAAACTACACCTTAGGGAAAGCAACAAAGTAATCTTCTTTCAATAAACCCAAAAGAAGATAGTCATACAAGCATAAAAATAACATACAAAATAACAGGAAGCAACAGTCACTATTCCTAAATATCTTTTAACATAAATGGACTCAATTTCCCAATAAAAAGACATAGACTAATATACTAGATACATACACATGACCAAAATATTTTGCTGCATACAGGAAACACATTTAAGTAACAAAGACAGACACTACCTCAGAGTAAAAGGTTGGGAAACAATTTTCCAAGCAAATGGTCCCAAGAAACAAGCTGGAGTAGTGATTCTAATATTGAATAAAATCAGCTTTCAAAAAAAAGTTTTCAAAAAGGATAAGGAAGGATACTATCAAAATGAACTCTCAACTCTGAACAGCTATACTCCAAATTCAAGCACACTCACATTCATAAAATAAACTTTACTAAAGCTCAAAGTACATACTGCACTTCACACAATAGTAGTGGGAGACTTTAACACCCCACTCTCAGCAATAGACACATCATGGAAACACAAACTTAACAGATATATATTGAAAATAACAAGTTATGGAGCAAATGGATTTAACAGATACCTATAGAATATTTCATCCTAAAACAAAAAAAAATATATATACCTACTTCTCAGCACCTTATGGTACCTTCTCCAAAACTGACATTTAATTGATCACAAAACAGGCCTCATCATATACAGAAAGATTGAAATAATCCAATTCATCCTATCAGATAGCCATGAACTAAGGCTGGTCTTCAATAGCAACAAAAACAACAGAAAGACCACATATACGTGGAAGCTGAACAATGTTCTATCCAACATCATCATGGTCAAGGAAGAAAAAAAGAAATTAAAGACTGTTTAGGTTTTAATGAAAATGAAGGCACAACATACCTAAACTTATGGGATACAGTAAAAGCAATTCTAAGAGACAAATTAATAGCTCTGAGTGTTTCCAAAAAGAAACTAGAGATAGCATACACTCATAGCTTAACAGAACACCTAAAAGCTCTAGAACAAAAGTAAGCAAATACTCCCTAGAGGAGTAGATGGCAGGAAATAATCAAACTCAGGGCTGAAATCAACCAAGTGGTAACAAAAATAACTATACAAAGAATCAATGAAACCAGGAGCTGGTTCTTTGAGAAAATCAACAAGATAGATAAACCCTTATCCAGACTACTAGAGAACACAGAGACAGTATCCAAAGTAACAAAATCAGAAAACAAAAGGGAGATATATGAAAAGAAACTGAAGATCCTACTACAAAATTGTATATTCAACAAAGCTGGAAAATCTGGATGAAAGGGACAATTTTGTAGACAGATACCAAATACAAAACCATCTAACAGTTCCATAACCCCTAAAGAAAACTAAGCAGTCATTAAAAGTCTCCCAACCAAAAGGGGCACAGAAATAAAAAAAAAAAAAAAAAAAAAAAAAAAAAAAAAAAAAAAAAAAAAAATCAAAGAACAACTAAGACAAATACTCTTCAAAGTATTCCACAAAATAGAAACAGAAGGAACACTACCCAATTTGTTCTATGAAGGCACAGTTACACTGATATGAAAACAACACAAAAATCCATCAAAGAAAGAGAACTTCTGACCAAATTCTTTTATGAGTAATTGTGCAAAAATACTCAATAAAATTCTTGCAAACAGAATCCAAGAACACATCAAAATGATCATTTACCACAATCAAGCAGGCTTCATCCCAGGGATGCAGGGATGGTTTAATATATAGAAATCCATCAGCATAATCCTCTACATAAACAAAATCAAAGAAAAAAAAACACATTAGATGTTGAAAAAGCAATTGTCGAAATTCAGCATCCCTTCATGTTAAAATTATTGGAAAGATCATGAATTCAAGGCCCATACCTATACATAGTGAAAGCAATATACATCAAAACAGTAGCCAACATCAAACTAAATGGAGAGAAACTTGAAGCAATCCCACTAAAATCAGGGACTAGACAGGGTTGCCCACTCTTTTCCTATCTATTTAATATTGTACTTGAAGCTCTAGCCAGAGCAATTAGAAAACAAAAGGAGGTCAAAGGGATACAATGGAAAGGAAGAAGTCAAAATATATGGTAGTATACTTCAATGACTTTAAGAATTCTACTGGAGAATACCTACAGCTGAAAAAAACAACTTCAGCAAAGAGGCTGGATATAAAATTAACTCAAACAAATCAGTAGCCTTCTTATACTCAAAGAACAAACAGTCTGAGAAGGAAATTAGGGAAACAACACTCTTCACACTAGTAACAAACAATATAAAATATTTTGGTGTGACTCTAACTAAATAAGTAAAAGAAAGAGCTGTATGACAAGAACCTCAAGTCTCTGAAGAAACAAATAGAAGACCTCGGAGGATGAAAAGATCTCCCAGGCTTGTGAATTGGCAGTATTAATATAGTAAAAATAGCCATATTGCTGAAAGCAATCTACAGATTCAATGCAATCCTCATCAAAATTCCAACTCAATTCTTTATAGAGTTATAAAGAGTAATTCTCAAATTCATTTGGAATAAAAAAAATAGGATAGCAAAAACTAATCTCAACATTAAAGGAACTTCTGGGGAAATCACTATCCCTGACCTCAAGCAGTACTACAGAGCAATAGTCTTAAAAACTGCATGGTATTTGGTACAGTGACAGGAAGGTAGAACAATGAAATAGGATTGAAAACACAGAAATGAACCCACTGGCTTTTAATATTCTTTCTTTGTTTTGTGCATTTGGTGTTTTGATTACTATATGATGGGAAGAATTTCTTTTCTGGTCCAAACTATTTGGAGTTCTATAGGTTTCTTTTATGTTCATGGGCATCTCTTTATTTAGATTATGAAAGTTTTCTTCTATAATTTTGTTGAAGATATTTACTGGCCCTTTAGTTTGGAAATCTTCACTTTTTTCTATACCTGATACCCTTACATTTGGTTTTCTCATTGTGTCCTGGATTTCCTGGATGCTTTCAGTTAGGAGCGTTCTGCATTTTGCATTTTCTTTGATTGTTGTGTCAATGTTTTCTATGGTATCTTCTGCCCCTGAGATTCTCTGTTATATCTCGTACATTCTGCTGGTGATGCTTGCATCTATGGCTCCTGACTTCTTTCCTAGGTTTTCTATCTCCAGAGTTGTCTCCCTTTGTGATGTTTTTACTGTTTCTACTTCCATTTTTAGATCCATGGTGGTTTTGTTTAATTCCTTCACCTGTTTGGTTGTGTTCTCCTGTAATTCTTTAAGGGATGTTTGTGTTTCCTCTTTAAGGGCTTCTACCTGTTTACATGTGTTCTCCTGTATTTCTTTAAAGGAGTTATTTATGTCCTTCTTAAAATCCTCTATCAGCATCACAACATATGATTTTAAATCTGAATCTTGCTTTTCCCATTTGTTGGGATATCCAGGACTTGCTGTGGTGGGAGTACTGGGTTCTGATGATGACAAGTAGTCTTGGTTTCTACTGGTTTCTATTCTTGCATTTGCCTTTTGCCATTGGGTAATCTCTGTTATTAGCTTTTCTTGCTGGCTCTTACTGGAGCTTTTTCCTTCCATGTGTCTGTAAGCCTGTGTCTGCACTCCTGGGAGACAAGCTCTCTCCTGGCAAGACCCTTGCACAAAGAGCAGAACAGGTCCACCTCCTGAGTGCAGATGGAGCTAAAAAAAAGATCCTGTCCCAGCAGTTCTGCTGCTTCTGCAGCCTGTGCACTCCTGGCAGGTCCTGCCTTAGACAGTCACTGGAGAGAAAATGCTGATCTCAGCTAAGTCCCTGGGTCAGAGTACTCCCTGGAAACAAGTTCTCCCCTGGCAGGAAAGGTGCACAGAGGGCTGCAGAAGAGCGCCCCCTCCTGGAGGCAGGAAGGACCCTGTCCCAGTTGCTTTGCTGCTTCTGCTCTCTGTGTGCTCCTGGCAGGTCCTGCCTTGCACAGTCACTGGAGAAAAAATAGTGATCTCCCTCCAAAGGACACTTTCCATATGATATAATGGCAATCAGAAGATTGGGGGAAAGGCTTTATCAATCCTACATCTGACAGAGGGCTAATATCCAGTATATACAAAGAATTCAAGAAGTTAGACTCCAAAGAACCAAATAATCCTATTAAAAACGGGGTACAGAGGTAAACACAGAACTCTCAACTGAGTAAACTCGAATAGCAGAGAAGCACCTAAAGAAATGTTCAACATCCTTATGCATCAGGGAAATGCAAATCAAAACAACACTGAGATTCCACCTCACAACAGTCAGAATGGCTAAGATAAAAAACTCAGGTGACCATAGATGCTGGCATGGTTGTAGAGAAAGAGGAACATTCCTTCATTGCTGGTGGGATTACAAACTGGTATAACCACTCTGGAAATCAGTTTGGCAGTTCCTCAGAAAATTGGACATAGTACTACCAGAGGACCCAGCAATACCACTCCTGGGCATATACCCAGAAGATGCTCCAACATGTAATAAGGACACATGCTCCACTATGTTCACAGCAGCCTTATTTATAATAGCCAGAAGCTGGAAAGAACCCAGATGCCCCTCAACAGAGGAGTGGATACAAAAAATGTGGTATATTTACACAATGGAATACTACTCAGCTTTTAAAAACAATAATTAATGAAATCCTTAGGCAAATTGATGGAACTACAAAATATTATCCTGAGTGAGTTAACCCAATCATAATATATCATCTTGAGGGGCTGGAGAAATAGCCCAGTGGTTATGAGCACTAACTGGTCTTCCTAAGGTCCTGATTTCAAATCCCAGCAATCACATGGTGTATCACAACATCCATAATGTGATCTGACTGCCTCTTCTGGAGTGTCTGATGACAGCTACAGTGTACTTACATATAATAAAATAAATAAGTAAGTTGTTTCTAAAAGAAAGAGTGAATTTTTAAAAAAGAAACAAAGAAAATATCATCCTGACTTAGATAACCCAGTCACGAAGGAACACACAGGGCATGCACTCACTGATAAGTGAATATTAATCCAAAATTTCAGAATACCTAAAATAAAATTCACAGACCATATGAAGCTCAAGAAGAATGAAGACTAAGAATGTGGATGCTTCTTAGAAGGGGGAACAAAATACTCCCAGGAAGAAATATGGAAACAAAGTATGGAGCAGAGACTGAAGGAAAGGCCATCTAGCGACTGCCCCACTTGGAGATCTATCCCATATAAATTCACCAAACCTGGATGCTTTTGCAGATGCTGAAAAGTACTTGCTGAGGGTAGCCTGATATGGCTGTCTCCTGAGAGGCTTTGCTAAATCCTGACAGATACATAGATGGATGCTTGCAGCCAAGCATTAGACTGAGTGCAGGTCTCCAGTAGAGTAGTTGAAATATAAAAAAAAAAAAAAATCCAATAGAAAAGATGATAGACTTCTAAGTGTTGAAATAAGAAGACTGTGAGGTTATTAAAGTGAACTGTGTTTTGTATTGTGTTAATAGCAATGAAATCATGGGTGAAAGAAAGATTGTGCCTTAACATGGTGGTTTTTATATCACGTTGATAAAGGGTAAGGTTGTTAAAAGGTAATACGGTAAAACATTTCTCTTGTCTGATTGTCCTGAAGTCATGATTATGGAGCATTTCATTTGTTACTAATGAATGTAAGATTGGGCTGCTCTCGTGGTTTTTCATATCTCCATGGAAGTATGACTTTGCTGTGTAAGAAAACTAGCTGAACACAGCCTGAGAGTAAAGCAGTATCAGCATGTATCAGTGCTTTATACTCCTCTGAGTTCATTCCATGACTTCACTCTTTTTTATTGTTATAACGTTTTGTAAATTTTAAAGAATGTAATTAAAAAAAACAAGAAAAGAAGAATAGAGGAGTATAATCTACTATTAATATAGGTTGTTTACTAATGATATATATTAATCATTAGAAATTTACTTAGTAAATAAAGATATTTTAAACTATAAATGATTGTTATTTATTTTAGCTTTAAGTGAAATTCAAAGCATTATTTTTTAAAAATTAATTAAGATAAATGGATGAAGAAGGTAAATAAATAAATTTTATAATTAATATTCTACTCCATTGAGTTAATTAGTCACAATAGCACATTACAGAAAGCAAAAAAAAAAAAAAATCATTGGGTACATTTTCAGTGTTATGATTTTTTAATTTTGTTTCAGATATTAAGTGAATAAAATTCAAAGAAATCTCTTGAAACATAAGATTCCGTTGTAAATTAAATTTTAAAGCTTTAAAATCGAACATTTGTGTGTATGAGTGAGTGTGCATGTTTTTGTATGTATTAGTGTAGCTGTATAAGTACAGGTAAACATTCACCTGTGTTCATATGCAAATCTAGGCCAAGAATGGATGATGGGTGTTTTTTTCAATTGAATGTCACCTATCACTACCTACTAATAGAGAGGCTGAGACAGGAGAAGCATGATTTCAAGACCATTATTTAGTACACAGCAAGACACTGTCATGTACAAACAAGTAGAAAGTATATATGGATTGTACAATAATGGACCTATTTCTCCAATTACCAAATTAATGAGACCATTGGATGACAATCAAAAAATTTCTAATTCCTCATATTTTTGGATTTCAATTGATTAGGATATGTTGATAATATTAATTTTCATATTAAGATATTAAGAAAAAGTAACTGTCACTTCCTGTTGTTTTTGTTGTAAGAGGTGGAATTAGGTTTGTGTGGATTTGTTGAAAGATTACTTTCTTTCTTCTTCTAGGATATAGTTTTACTCCTTATGTTGATGTTTTCCATTGATTATCCTTTGAAGGGCTGGACTAGTGGAAAGATATTGTGTAAATTTAGATTTGTCATGGAATATCTTGTTCTCTACGTCTATGGTAATTGAGAATTTTGCTGGGTATAGTAGCATTTGTGTTCTCTTAAGGTCTGTATGACATCTGCCTAGGATCTTCTAGATTTTATAATCTCTGGTAAGAGGTCTGGTGCAATTCTGATAGGTCTGCCTTTATATGTTACTTGACCTTTTCCCTCACTGGTTTTAATATTCTTTATTTTGTACATTTGTTGTTTTGACTAATATGTGATGGGAGGAATTTCTTTTCTGGTCCTGTCTATTTGGAGTTCTATAGGCTTCTTGTATGTTCATGGACATCTCTTTCATTAGGTTATGGAAGTTTTCTTGTATAATTTGCTGAAGATATTTACTGGCCCTTTAAGTTGAGAATCTTCACTCTCTTCTATACTTATTATGCTTTGGTTTGGTCTTCTCATTGTGTCCTGGATTTCCTGGATATTTTGGGCTAGGAGCTTTCTGCATTTTGCGTTTTCTTTGACTGTTGTGTCAATGTTTTCTATGGTATCTTCTACACCTGAGATTCTTTCTTCTAGCTCTTGTATTCTGTTGGTGATGCTTGCATCTATGACTCCTAATCTCCTAGGTTTTCTAACTCCAGTGTTGTCTTCCTTTGTGATTTTTTTATTGTTTCTAGTTCCATTTTTAGATCATGGAATGATTTTGTTCATTTCTTTCACCTGTTTGATTGTGATTCACCTGTTTTCCTGTAATTCTTTAAGGGATGTTTACATTTCCTCTTTAAGGGCTTCTACCTGTTTACCTGTGTTCTCCTGTCCTCCTTAAAGTCCTCCATCATCATCATGATAAGTTGCTTTAGATCGTAATCTTGCTTTTCTGTAGTGATGTTGTATCCGGGACTTGCTATGGTGGGAGAATTGGGCTCTGATGGTGTCAAGTAACCTTGCTTCTGTTCTTATGCTTGCCTCCTATAATCTGCTTATCTCTAGTGCTCTCTGTCCTTGCTATACGTGACTGGAGCCTGTCCTTCTGTGATCCTGGTTGTGTCAGAACTCCTTCTAGTCAAGCTATCTCCATGATCTTGTGATTCTGGTATCCTGTGATTCTAAGATCCTGGATGTGTCCAAGCTCCTGGGAATCAAGCTGCCACTGGGACCCTGAGATCCTGATATGACCAAGCTCCTAAGATCCTACGACCTTGTGTTTGTTAGAGCACCTGGGAGTAGAGCTTCCCCTGGGTATTGTGGGACTCACTGCAGAATTTGCACCCAAGGTCTGCTCAGGGCACTGGCTGGCCCAGACAGATAGGAAGTAACCTGAGCCACTGGTCTGGCAGAGTACCTGTGTGTCTGGGTCATGCTGGTCCCAGCTACTCCTGGTATTGGAAAAGATGTTGTGTCCTCCTCACCTCTGATCCTATTATCCTAGGCATGTTAGAGTGTCTGGGAGTTGATCCCTTAATGAACTTTTAAATGTAGCAGGTATATTTTCAGTAACTAACATAAATACATATAATCAATATTTTGAGTTAAAAATTGTTTATCTTCAACCAATAAAGCTGAGTATAACAAAAGAACAGTTGATATTTTTTCAACAGAAATGCCAGTCAGAATAACTACACAGTAGGAATTATAAACTTCTTTTGGAAAGATGAAACTTGATTTCCCTCTGCTTAAAAATGGCATTGCTCTATGCACAGAAAATCTTGAAGACTGTATTCAAAAAGGTGTGCTATTATCAATAAATCAAGTGAAGTTTCAAGATACATAGTTAAAACAAATAGTATCTGTAGATTCATGTTGCAAAAAGTAAGGAAATCAGGAAGAAATAATTCATAGCATATAGGTAAATATTGAATTAATTGTAAAAATGTTTTATGTCATGAAATGTTGATGAAAGTAATTGAGGATGTAAACAGATGGAAAAGTATCTAAGACTAAGGCTTGTCAATATCTGTGTGACTAAAGTAACAAAAAGTTTCAAATTTGTAATATTATACAAGTGTTCATGAAAATAAAGTGGTAGGAGAGAGAAGGAAATATAACATGGATGTGTGAGTTTGGGAATTAAATGATCAGAAGGAACATTCCTGGATTCTCCAGCTAGGAGATGAGGTAGACTAAAAGGAACACTATGAAGCAGAACATAATAGTTCATTAGAGTCATCAGTTACTGGGTTGCAAAAGTACAACTCAGTAACTAATGTGGAAGTTGACATCTGCCATGTAATTATGTGTCTTGGAACCACTAATGGCAGAAATTCAGGTAAACTGGCAGCAATAGTAGAATATCAGAAACTAGAGAATTAAAATATTTTCTATCCCAATTTTCCTGGAAATAAACATATGAACTTAAAAGTCTATATGTTTTTGAAATACTGACCATTTAATTTTTCATAGAAAAATTATGTGAATAAAAATGCTAAATCACTAGCAAAATGTTATATTTACGTACACTAATTAACATGTACATAAAATCTAAAATGAATCTTTATAAGAAAAAACCCTATTTAATAAAACAGAATTGATGATGTAAATTTAATCTGTATTTCCAGTGAAACAATCCTGATACTTTTGGATCATGTTAAAAGTAGCTAATGTGAAATGTATCAAAGTACACATTGTAAAATAAAATATGGCATCCTCAGAATTCTTTGAACTCTGAGGTGAGTAATTTGATGTAAACACCCACTTATGTCTAGTGTTCCAAGGTTTCTCACTTTCTAATTTTGGCTGTGGAGCTCTATATTTGTTTCTGTCTGCTATAAGAGGAAGCTTCTCTGATTTTCAGAGTCTTCTCTTTTCATCAGAGAAGCATTGTTCTATGAGAACAGGAAATATGATAATGGGTCATTTTATTACTCCACTTTTTGACTTTTTTAAAAACAATATTAATTGGTATTCCTTTAAATCGATCAGCTACCTAGTCTTAAATTCTTATCAAATATACAATGTCAGAAGAAGAGGCATAAAACTTGTTAGAGCTAGAGAAAAAAGCGAATATCAAGAAAACAGTTCCTTTAAGTCAACATGAGCAAAAATCATAGGAACTGACAAAGATTAAAAGAGAAGTGTAGAATCTTCACAGGTTTGAACCAGAACCTCTTCTATATATTATAGCTTTCCATTTAGTGTTTTTATGGGATTCCTGAGTGAGTAAATGAGTTAATTTATGATTCTTTTACTTCCTCTTGGCTTTGTTTCCTTCTATTGGTTTATTTTGTCCAGATCCTACATGATAATTTTGGCTTTATATTATATTTTATTGTGCTATATTTTAAAAATGTGAATAACAGAGGAATGAATGGATGAAAGCTTAGATGATAAGGTAAAATTTAACAAGTGAACTGTCTGAGAAAGGGAATGCCTGGTGAGCGTGGGAATATCAGTTTTCTGGTCTCATGTTCAGGAATAGTTGACCACCATTTAATGAAATGTATTGTTTCTTTGGATTGTATGCTTAAATCTCTACTCACATCCAGATCCACTCCATTTCTGTCTCTCATTAAGAAACTACCCAGGTTCTAATACGTAGTGGTTAATAGAATATAATAAAATAATATAATACAATATGATAACAAAAAACTCTTACACAATAATTTTGTAATTCGAAAAAGAAACACGCTAACAGAAGAAATGAATCCAACAGAATACAGAAGAAAGAACTAGAGACTCTCTCATTCACATACCTGAAAAATCCCCCAAACACTAAACTGCATACTATAAATTATACATATGTATGTGTGTATGTATGTATGTTTAATCTATAACTAGGAACAGAAAAGTGAAGCTCCTGTGCATGCTTCCTCAGTCTCTGTGTGTTCCTGTGATCTTTGATCATATTTGTTAAGAGACCCTTGTATCATCTCTGGATCTTGTAATCCTTCTGCCTCTTCTTCCCCAGTATTCTCCAAGCCCTAGTCAAATTTGACCAAGAATATCCCACACTGTGCTAAGTATTCCAAGATCTCTCACTCTCTTAATATCAGGGTTTAGGTCTGTAGTTCTTCCTAACTGAGTTAATGAGAAGCTTCTTTGAGATGGGTGATCAAGACACTCATTTAAGACTAAACAGAATGTTGTCAGGAATGTTTTTTATTCTTACCTTGTTTTAGCAGAACAACAGGATTTGATTTTACTCTTGTGCCTGAAGATCTTGTTTGGCTAGACATTGTCAAAAATGGATGATATCTTTACTTAAAAGTAACAAACAAATGTCAAAATGCTATATTTTGTTAAACTGAAAATTTCTCTTCTTTATCTAACAGTTTTAGTTCCACCTGATAGTTAAATTATATGTAAGAACATTCTACACAATGCAAATATTTTCCAAAAGTTAGTTTATTTAAAACTTTAAGTAATGAGCTTAATTTTTATGCAACTTGTTACTAAAGTTATATAAAAACTGGAATATAATTATTTCAACTTTTATCGAGACTTTATATAGATGAAATTAAAGAATACAAGAAGGTAAGGCCTTTTGAAAATTTTAAGATTTCTCTGAGATAATATAATATTTGGTAAATGAAACTTAGTAAAGTCTATTCTACCCTCATAAGAGACTAATAAATTTTAACAATGTCAGTTTGAAGACTCACATCAAGATTTTTTTAATTGTTCTTTTGTTTTTATTAGTGGGTATATGTTTATGGTAAAATGATAATTTTTATTAGATATTTCTTTATTTACATTTCAAATGATATCTCCTTTCCCAGTTTCCCTTCTGAGGAATAAAAACTGTTCCCCCTCCCCTCCCCCTGCTCACCAACCCATCCACCCCTGTTTCCTGGCCTTGGCAATGCCCTACACTGTGGCATAGAACCTTCACAGGACCAGGAGTTCTCTTCTCATTGATGACTGACTAGGCCATCCTCTACTACGTATGTAGCTGGAACCATGAGTCCCACCATGTTTACTCTTTGGTTGGTGGTTTAGTCCCTGGCAGCTCTTTTTTTTTTTTTTTTAAGATATTTTCTTTATTTACATGTAATATGATTCTCCTTTCTCAGTTTCCCCTCCAAAAAACAAACAAACAAACAAACTAAAACAACAAGAACAAACCCCTGTTGCATCCCCCTCCTCATGCCTGCCACCCCACCCTCTCCCACTTATTGGTCCTGGCATTCCCCTACACTGGGGCATAGAACCTTGAAATGGCCAAGGGCCTCTCCTCCCATTGATGATCAACTTTGCAATCCTCTACTATACATATGCTGCCCTGGCAGCTCTTAAAGCTAGAGAAATATCAGATTCAAGAGGCATTTCTCTCCCCACAAATCAGCTTCTTGGCTGCTTCCTTCACATCCTTGTTCCTGAGGCTGTAAATCAGAGGGTTCAGCATGGGGATGATTAAGGTGTAGAACACAGAGGAGACTTTTTCCTGTTCCATGGAATACTGAGAGCTTGGCTGGATATAGTTAAATGTCAAAGATCCATAAAATAGTGCCACAGCTGTCAGATGTGAGGTACAAGTGGAGAAAGCTTTACGTCTTCCCTCAGCTGAGCGAATTCTCAGGATAGCAATGATAATGTGGATATAGGACACCATGACAATGATGAAAGTGGAAATAGCAAACACACCAGAGAATACCAAAAGCAGCATCTCATTGATGTGTGCATCAGAGCATGCAAGCTTCAAAAGAGGAGGGACATCACAGAAGAAGTGATTCACAATGTTTGGACCACAGAAGTCTAGTTTGAGTAAACCTATTGTGTGAATCATGGAATTTATAAGACCGCCCAAGTAACTTGCAAGAACCATTTGAGTGCAGATGCTGTGTGTCATGACAACTGTATACATTAAGGGATTTGCAATTGCCA